>JAOEHY010028913.1:0-35003 GCA_025447955.1 Psilopsiagon aurifrons
GTGGTAGCAGCAGTGGTTTGTGTTATACCTTAGTTACTGGACTGTTCTTATCTCAACCCCTGGGAGTTACATTCTTTCGATTCTCCTCCCCATCCCTCCAGGAGCAGAGGTAGAGGAAGCAGGGGGAGTGAGCGAGCGGCTGCATGGCTGACTGGGCTTAAACCACAACGCAGTATTAATTATATTAGTAGCCTTTGTGTGTTGTAATATGCGTTGGTTTCTCTAACATCCTCATTCCCACAGCGGGGCTCTCTCTTTAGCTAGATTGCTGCAATATAATACCTAACTTTCTAAGTTTATTTCATATTCTGGACTTTCTCCCCAACCAGTGCCATGCCTTTGTTCTAACTTTGGTTTTCTGTGTTGGTGAGAACTGTTTGATAGCTGTTGTGTTCGGAGTGATCTTCATTGCCTCATAGTTGTTGTTCATCCTTACTCAAACAGTGCCTTGAAATGCTGTCTGCACAGTAGCATAACGTCTGAAGATAGCTTAAATTTTCTGGTGAATGTCATATTCAGCAAGCTTAAAGGGGTGTTCTGCTGAGCATCATTTCTAATTATCTCAGTCTTCCTGACCTCTGGTAATTTCAAGTTTAAAGGGCAAGCCAGGCAGAGGGCTTTTCCACTGGCAGCTGGACCTGTGCAAACACTTCCTTCCTCTTCTTTCAGTGGTGAAAGTGGTGCTGGTAAGACGGAAAGCACTAAGCTGATTCTCAAATTCTTGTCTGCAATGAGCCAACATTCGCTGGAGCTCTCCTGCAAAGAGAAGACCTCCTGTGTGGAACAAGCTATTCTTGAGAGCAGGTACTAGGTCTTTTAATACACAGGTATTTTTTCCAGAAGATGTAGGCCTTGTTATTGAAATTAGAGCTTGCAATGCAATTAAAGATGGGGGCATGTTTACTGAACAGCAATATTGGAAAGGAGGAAATTCTCCATTAAACAGAATTACCTGGCTCCTCTGGAGGGTTGTGAGCAGAGTGGTCTATTTCAATTAAGCAAGAAGAATCAGTTTTGAAATGGACAGAGCTTTAGTCGTGGCTTTCATTTTCTTGGGGGGGGGCTTAATTTAGATAATCAGAGTGAGGGAAATGGGTGATGGGAGGAAGAAGCCGTTGGTTTGGTGTCTGTGACCTGAGGATAAGGTAGAACAAGATACAGCATGTATGATGTGTGCAAATGATAAAAGCATGCAGAGGGAAGGGAGGATAAGGAGAACTGATAAGACAGATGAGCAAATGCATCAGATAAATTGGACACACTCTACGCAAGCAGGAATAAAATATTTCTCTGTTCAAATGAAGTAACACATGATTCTAAACTATTTAAAATAAAAGACAATTTGAGATGCTATTACTTCTGTTTATCATGCTTCATCTCTGCTTTACCTGCTGTATCTTGATAATTATGTTTTTTTCAGTTGCCTTAGGACAAGGACTATTTTCCGTACATCTGTCTAGCAATTTGCATGTGCTGAGATGTATTGCAATGAGAATTGTGTGCATCTTTTGAGCAGTTAGAGAGTAAGCTGCAGAGCAGTTTAGTACCATTAATCCTCCTGTTGCTTGAACACTTCCATCTTTTCATAGAAAATCGAGGTGCCTATTGTTAATGATTGAGGGTAATACTGAGGATGTAGGCTGAGGAGGGTGTCAGAAGCGAGCTGTTCAGAGCACTGTTCATTTCAGCAGTCCCATGTGAAGCTGTTGCCGTGCTGGTCACACATTAATGCTCTTGTCGTTCTGTATTTTCACAGCCCAATTATGGAAGCTTTTGGCAATGCGAAGACTGTTTACAACAACAACTCAAGCCGCTTTGGGAAGTTCATTCAGCTGAACATCTGTCAAAAAGGAAACATTCAGGGAGGAAGAATTATAGATTGTATCCTCATTCTGTGATTTTTACCCTTGCTTGCAGGCACCCCCCTTGTACCTCTGTGGAGGGTTTGCTAGAGAAGTGCCTTGCGCTTTTCTGTCCTTTCACCCTGTCTGGAGCATGCACAATCAAATAGAGCTGATGCAGCTGGGAAAGGGAAGCAGTAACACCGAATTTGCATGTGCTTGTGCACACACATACATTTCCATTTGTGGTGGGGTGAGAAGATCAGGATCTTGTATTGCTTGTGCTGGCATGGTTCATGCGTCTTCCTACCTAGTGAGCTAAAACAGCCTGAGTTCTTGGGGCTAACTTCAGTTGTCATCTGTTTCCTTCGTTTATTATATCCAAAGATAAACTTCCAACTATTCTGGAAAAGCACTTGAAGGAGCAGAGCTGCTGAATTTCTGGAGTATGAGCCTGGGTGGGTTAAATCCTTGGATTTATCCTGCACTTGGCAAATTGGACTCTAAGCCAACTCCGCCAGAGAAGCAGAGGTGTAGAGATGAGGAGTAAACCCAGGGTATCCTAGCTAGTGTTTTGAACATAAGATGCTTTTGCAGTGGGACAAATTTCATCCTTAAAGCTGTTTCCAAGCTTCAGGGAAATGAGAAAGGAAAGGAAAGCAGATGTTTAAAATACAGAACATGACAAGTCCAGTTTTGATGGGATGGAGGAGCAGGATGTGTGGAAACATACTGGTATTAGAACTGCTGCAATATCGTTGTTGGCAACTTTATTCGTTTCCTCATAGCTGTAGGCATAAGAAAAGGCCATGTTGCTCTTCCTGTTATTTCAGATGAAAGAAGGAACATTATAAATAACTTGTGCATTAATTACTTTTTACTTTATTCCTTGACTGAAGTTGTTTCTTCCTGGCTATAGATTTATTGGAAAAAGTAAGTTGATGTTGGCTTTTTCTCGGTTAATTTTGTTTAATATTTTCTTTGAAATTGTCTGACAAAAAAGAATATTCTTAAAAATTACTGCTTAAATGGAAACTCTTTTTTACTTTGACAGAATCGCGTAGTAAGACAAAACCCTGGGGAAAGAAATTATCATATATTCTATGCTCTGCTGGCAGGGATAGAAGAGAGAGAGAAAGGTGAGTGGCAAGGCACAAGCCACACAACTGCAGTGGCTTCCTGCTAGTGGTCAGCCATGGTGACAGTAGTGGAGAATTTAACTGCAGAAACCTACTAACCCAAGCAGGGATGTAGGTTATTTATTCAGCTGCGTTTCAATGAGTGTGAACTTGAGCTCAGCTGGATAAAGCAGCCTGCTTAGTTGAAGATTGTCACTGAGTTGCTGGTAATTTTTCTTCCAGCTCCTGCTATAGCCCTGGGAAAATTACCTGGGGACAAACATGCTTCATTCTCTTCAAGCTGGATATTTTTGCTGGTACTAAATAACTTCACAGCAACAGAGAGAAATAATTCAGGTTCCTCTAATCCTCTCTCATAAAGAATAAATCCACTGAACAAAAGAAATTATATTTGTATATGTGCAAAATTGCCTAAAGCTGTCTCAGCATCTCTCTTTGGGCCTGCTGTCTTTGCATGCTAAAACGTAGAGTTGCCTCCAACATGCAGCTAAATAAAGTAAAAACCAGGAAAACAAAAACCCAAATCTGTTTTTAATATCAAACATTGGTTTTCATGTCATTGTAATTTCTGAGCATATGAATTCTGATCTGATTAATTCTGACATAGTGTTTTGTGGGATGCTTTTGTTTTGGGCTTTTTCATTACTTACTCATCCTCTTTTCTCCCATCATTAGATGCTTTTTACTTATCTGTACCAGAGAACTACCACTACCTGAATCAATCTGGATGTATAGCGGATAAGACAATCAGTGACAAAGATTCTTTCAAGGAAGTCATTGTGAGTTGTTTCCCTAGTTCTTTATGCTTTAAAAATGCTAGAAATTCAGGTGTCTGGGGCCCGTTTGTCAGAGCAGGGAACAAAGCCTTCTTGTGCTTACCAGGACATACAGCTCTCTCACTGAGGCGCTGATTTTGCAGGGACTTACATTTTATCATAACACTTCACTGTCATTTTGAGCATGTCTTTACCTTCTCTCCAGTATTTGATTTTTAATCTCCATTTCAAAGTGTGCTGTAATTTAGTGAAATGGTTACATTTTTGAGTTAAAAGAATAGCAGTTGGGAAGGCAGGCATTTACCCGCCTTTTCTGTTCCCTGCATTGTTTTATATTACAGCTGTTCTGCTTCTACTGTTTTTCCATCCTAAAGCTTTACCCAGGTTATGTTGCATCTACAGATGGGGAGCATCTACATGCTTCCCATGTGCAGTGCAGCACACGGGGAGAGAAGCACCTAGGATTGTGTGACTCTACGTTGCAGCTGGGAGATCCAGTTGTATGGAGTAACTTACACAACGGAGTTGAAGAAAATGTAATCACAGATTAAAAACCAGGTCCTGGTGTTTTTTTTTCTCTGAAAGGCTCTGTATGTTATACCCACACCAGCTGGCTACAGAAATTACTCTATACTGACTGGTAGGAAAATTGCTAATTGCTTACTATATCACTGAGGTGATATGTGATAGATTTTAAAAATCAGACAAAATACTTGATTTTATGCCATTCACCAAATTATTTTTGCTTAGCTATCTGTGAGGCTGACAAATTAACGTGTAGTAGATGCAGCAGCTATTTTTAGTGGAAAAACCCTAATATAGTATGCTGGAAGGTAGTGCTGGAAAAGTGGGTAACTTAATCTATATTGTAGTCACATGCTTAAGTCGATTACTGTGACATTTAATTTGTGCTAATCATCCCAGGGTAGGCAGAGCATGAAATCAGCTGGGCAGGTGCTACTTGTGTGCTGCCCGAAGTGTAAGCTGGCTTGGAGCAGGGGCTGAGGCTGCTGGGCTATGTTCCCAGAGCAGGGGACAGGCGGAAATTTCACAGTTCACCCTCGCCTGTCTCCTCCAATTGCAGTCATCTCCTTTGCTTACTTTTATTGTGGTTTGTACACTGGAAGTGTTACTTAAGTGAAACTTTTTTGATGGGGGACAGGGCGGAACTGCCCGGTAAGGGTGGAGATGAACCCTCAGTGCTGTCCCCTTTCTTAGAGCTCTGGTGTGAAAGGTCTTCTGTACAAAATAAACCTTCAACCATTATCTCTTTTATGCTATTAAGAGTAGGATGAGTCTGAGGCTTTTGCATTTGTAATTGATGATTTATGAAAGGTAAAATGTGTTATGTGTCATCTGTCATGACACCTGCAGTGACCATAACATGACGATCTAACTGTAAGGGTAGAAAACTGTGATCTGGGCTCAGACAGGCTCATATCAGATACAAATTTGGCAAATTCTATTAATTTCAAGAGGGATAACCGTTACCCCTTTTGTGTCAGAGAAAAGCATATGTTCTTCATTTTGTTTTAATATTTCTTTAGATTGATTTGCTGTTCTCTTCATTTATGCAGTTGAACCTTGATCATTGCCACATATTGGTTATTCATAAATTCCACATATTTTATATAGATCTCTTTTTCTTGCTCGTTTTGCTCTAAGATATCAGACCACACCTGTATGATGCATGTCATTAGTTACTAATGGAAATGAGTGAAATTGCATCTGATACACGACTCAGTAGGTTGTTCCAATATTTATACAATTTCAATGAAGAATCTGAAAGTAAATGACAGCATCCTTATGGCATCAGAAGGAGATTTCTTAAAACCAGAGTGATATTTAACACGTACAAAGATGTCCCTGCCATGTATGACAGTGTATTCAATTTGTAATTAAAGCAAAGGAATTCAGTATTGCCAGCCTTCTGCCAGTCCTGACTTGCTTTTCTGAGGCTTGACAGCACAGTTGATGGGTTTGTCCTTGTCCCTATTTTGGAGTCAGTGTGCATGTTAGTAAAGAAGCTCACATATCATTCCAGACTGCAATGGAAGTGATGGAGTTCAGCAAGGAGGAAGTGCGAGAAGTTTTGAGGTTGTTGGCTGGCATTTTGCATCTAGGAAATGTTGAGTTCATCACTGCTGGTGGGGCACAGGTGTCCTTTAAAACAGGTAAGAAGGCTATGCATCCAAATGTACATGTTTCTTGAGGTTGTGAAAGCTGATATTTGTTGCTAGTATATCTGATCATAGGAAGGGCAAACATTGAAAGGGTCTTACTGCTTTTTAGCATCTGTAAATATTGATTAAAATGTTATTTTGAGGGATGGTTAACAGATAATGATAATTGGTCAGCTGCTAAATGCTAGGTCCTAATTGGAGAAGACCTTGGGCACATATTTATTCCATTAATAGTAGTGAAATTCCATTTTAATCTTAATTCCTTCTTCAGAAATATTCTCAAGTTGATAAAAGATAAGTGGCCAAGTACGTTCCTTAACTGCTATCTCTACTGAAGATACCTTTTTTTACAGCTTTCAATACTTCAATTGTAAATCTGAAAGTATGTGCTGGTATGTCTAAGGATTTGGCTGGTGAGCATTTTAAATGTTTGTTCAGATTAGCAATAAAGAGCAGCCTTCCAATATCTGAAGAGGGCCTACGAGGGTGTTGGAGAGGGACTCTTCATCAGGGACTGTAGTGATAGGGGAATGGGTAATGGGTTTAAACTTAAACAGGGGAAGTTTAAATTGGATATAAGGAAGAAGTTTTTTACTGTGAAGGTGGTGAGGCACTGGAATGGGTTGCCAAGAGAAGTGGTAAATGCTCTATCCCCAGAAGTGTTCAAGGCCAGGTTAGACAGAGCCTCAGGTGGCATGGTCTAGTGTGAGGCCCTATGACAGGGGGCCCAGTGTCTCTGCCTATGACAGGGGGTTTGGAACTAAATGATCTTAAGGTTTTTTCCAACTCAAACCATTGTATAATTCTATGAAATTCCTTCAGTTGTGCATATTTCTGATACTGTGCCTGTTTGTAAGCAGCAAAAACATACTCTAAAGTTTCTAGTTGCGTTTTTATCTCTAATCCCCATAATTCTAGAAACATCTTAAATGCTGGTGGTAGTAGGAATAATACTAAGCTTCATAACCTTATAAATGTAAGGACATATTTGTCTCTTTCTTTTGCCAGCTCTGGGTAGATCTGCTGAGCTACTGGGTTTGGACTCTACTCAGCTAACTGAAGCGTTGACTCAGAGGTCAATGATACTCAGGGGAGAAGAAATCCTAACACCTCTTAGCATACAACAGGTAATCATAGCATCTCAGTTTTGACATGGTTTTAGGGTTTATTAAATAATATGGCTCTGTGTTCAAGCCCAGGGAAATCATTGGTCGCTCAGGAACAGAAGCCTAGTTCATGCATCAGAGTTGCTATCAAAATATGACATAGTTTTTTTTCTGAGGGGGAAGAGTATGATTGGACTTTAGAAATCTCTATAGATCCCCATTCTGTCATTCTGGACAGCACTTGTAGCTTGGCTTTTGTTATTCTTGTGAAGCCTATTGTTTACCAGGTTTTTTTTTCAAATTCTAGTTGTGTAGGCTGTTATTTTTTGCTATGGACGTTTGTGTCAGAGGGGTGGGTTTGAAAACTTTCAGCAGAAATAATTTTGTTATTTACCAAGAGGGGATTAGAAGTAGGTATAGATAGCATTATGCTGACTTCTAGAAAGGAGTAAGTTAAGGTGTTACTTCCTGTCCTTTTCTTTCCTTCATCCACACCTTAAGTTTATTATTTCAAAATAATTGAATACTTTAGCCTTTAAATGTAATTATGAAGCCACATATATGTACAACTATTATAACTTACACTGTTAAGTCTTCAAATTGTGATGATCAGTAACTGTTAACACAGTTGCTGTCAAAGGTACATAGGGATGCAAACCTACTTGCAAAGGGTGCTGACCAGCAAGAGCCTAGTAAATTCTCAGTTACAAGGTTGATTGATGCATTGTGTATTCTTTCTTTACTGCAGGCAGTAGACAGCAGAGATTCTATGGCTATGGCACTTTATTCTCAGTGTTTTGCTTGGGTCATTAAGAAAATCAACAGCAGAATCAGGAGCAAGGAAGACTTCAAGTCCATTGGGATTTTGGACATCTTTGGATTTGAAAACTTTGAGGTAGGTCTCAAAAGTTTGTTTGTTGTTCTAGATATCTTTGTCAACTTGATTATTAAACATGTTATGACTTCAACCACTTCCTTGTTTGCAATGTAGAATACTTGGAGTGCATGCATTTTTGAAAATTTCTTGTGTCTTTAGGTGAATCGTTTTGAGCAGTTCAATATTAACTATGCAAATGAAAAGCTTCAGGAGTATTTCAACAAGCACATCTTTTCCTTGGAGCAACTGGAATACAGCAGGTAAGACACACAGGTGAAATTTGGAAGAATTTTGGAAATATCAGTATTCATTTGAAATCAAGGTTCCCAGCTTCTTCCTTTGAAAATGCCTGGAGCTGGGTATTTTTTAAAAGCAAGCTGATTTTGCTGTAATGTAATGTTCATCTGCTCCTCCTGTTTCTATTTTCAAAATAATTTTGTCATAGTTCTCAATAAAAAGACCCTTCTTCTTTCCTTAGGGAAGGACTAATTTGGGAGGATATTGACTGGACAGACAATGGAGAATGCTTGGATCTCATTGAAAAGGTAACAAAAAATTTGATACCAGTACCTATTTCTAGATTTTGTTCTGTAGCAGTATGTCTTTAAAACACTGGCCAGCACAAAGAACAAGTGAAGAGGATGATGGATCTTGTATGTTTAAATAGTGAGCTTTTAATCAGATAATTTTCCTGTGTGGCAATGTTATAGACTATATTGTATGCTCAATATGTGTATGCAACTTTTAATGGTGTATGTTTATAGACAAAAGCAATATTTGAAGATTATTAAAAAGAATAGAAAGAGGAGGCAGAAAGAGCGGCAGTGTCTTGCTCCCATAATGGCTTTTCATGGGGTGTAGGTAATATTCATTTGTTGCCTGCCAGTTTTGGCTTCATCCATAATTTTGTTTGTGTTCTGATTTGTAGTAAAGGAATGTATAAGAAAGTTTCTGCATGAAGTTTCTGCAGAGTTTTTGGTAGGAACATGGGTGGTGAGGGACAGATGTGTTTGAGTTCACTACATAGAAATTATAACTCCAGCTGGACGACAAAGCTGAAGTCATATTATCATTTCATCCATGATCACTTCTGCCAGCAGTGCAAGCGGGCTGCATGAGTTTATCTTTGTAGTGGGGTCTGTAGCTGTGTGAGTTTAAGCTACTGCAGAAACTGATGGCAGTAAGAAAGGGGATCCAGCTGCCAGGTTGTGACTGCAGTCAGGACTCTGTGGTTTGTCAGGAGCTGCTCTGGGCCGATGGGAAATGGCTTATTTAAGTGTGCACCCGGAGATCTGTGTTTTTCTGAGGGGCTGTTTGAGCCTGAAGCTTGCTGGACACATTAATGGCAGGGTAGCTTGCTCTGTTTACCAACTCTTTTAGTATGCGAAGTAGGGAACATCAAAGAAAATTACACAGATGCGTATGCAAACGCAAAGGGGAGATGTTTTTCATGCAGTGCCTAGTTAAACTCTCTGTCTTTTGCTGTGTTCCTGAGCACTGTGGGTGCTGCAAGTTGGTGTGGATTCGACAACTAAGTATATAGGTTTATGAAAGAAAAATTTTTGAAAGGCTATTTACACAAACTCCTGGGTTTTAAGGGACGCCTGATCACTGGAGATCTTGGAGACTAGGTACATAGTCAGGGGCAATGTCATTGCATGCACCGAAAAACTGCCTTCAGTCTGTGAGATTGGGGGTTTCGTCACGTACAGGTGGTTTTGTGACTCTTTGCACACAACTTCAAGAACAGTGTGATTTATTTTTTTTTTCCAAACTGGGGACAACATCTGTGTCCATCTGTGCACTAATTCCTCTCTGCCTTTCCTTGCTGCTCTAGAAACTGGGGCTACTGGCACTCATCAATGAAGAAAGCCATTTTCCTCAAGCTACTGATGCCACATTGCTGGAGAAGTTGAATACCCAGCATGCGGTATGTGGTGTTTTGCTTGTGTTTTCTGTGCCAGTTATGGAGGGTCTCTTTGCTTCTGTAGAAATTCATGGTTTAAATATACAGATGCAGAGTTGTAGAGGCTGGTTTGGACATGATTCTACTTCTGTGGCAGTCCATATCATTTACTGTCAAAACTGAGTATGTTACCTGGAAGAACATATCCTTGTTCCTGTCCAGTTACGGAATTCCATATTGGTGAATAAGCCAGATTCTACTCTTAGAGCTCTGACAACCTGCAGTAACTCAGATCACTTGCATCTTCACTTTCCCTAGATTTAATGAAGTATTCACCTTGATGTCATTTCTGGAAAGGTTGCTGTTCCTTCTGTGCAGATTACTGATACCTTTATTTGTGATCCTAGAATTATTTTCAAGTGTTTCTGGTGTACAAGTGTATCCACCAGTGTTTGTAACTGCCAGTTTAAGATAGTGTATTCCAAAGTGCCTTTAATAAATGGTCCTGCCAGATGGGTTCAGGTTTAGTATAATGCCTTTTTAGATACTATAAATCTGTTATTACTGCATTTGAAGCAGCCCAGACTAACAAATCCTATTATTGTTATAAATTGGTTGTTTGCTTTTGAAGCACTAATCTCCTGGGGGGTTCACTGGAAGACAATGGTTTGTTTAGGTCTGGGTTGAGAGGATAATGTGGCCCTTTGTATCCTTCCACTCCCTTATGCACCTCCCCCCAAAAAATATTTTTCTCTTTTCTTTCCCCTCCAATTAGAACAATCCTTTTTATGTAAAACCGAGAGTTGCTGTTCACAACTTTGGAGTGAAGCACTACGCCGGGGAGGTAATTTTCTTTTATTTATTTGCTGAAATTATTCCCAACAGAGATTTCATCAGCTTAATTTTGCCCTGAGGCTGCTCAGAGTTAACTAAAGCACTCTGTTCCCTCAGCACTTCTTACAGTACCACTCCTATGAGAGGTGCCTGACTACTTGGCTTGTTGGTTGAATCAGCTCTTTTTCCTGCTAGGTCCAGTATGATGTCAGGGGGATCTTGGAGAAGAACAGAGATACTTTCAGAGATGATCTTCTGAACCTGTTACGTGAAAGCAGGTGAGTTTCTGCAATTTTTGTTTAGAACATGATGTCATGGTGTTAAGGGGTGTTGTATCATCAAATTCTGATGGGGTTTTTGAATGTGTTAGATGTTGCATAGCATCAGACCTTGACAAAGTTTAAATGAGCACAAAGGAATATCAGAGGTGCCTGTAAGCAGGTCTGACTGTAATCGGTTCTCACAAGGCCGGATTTCCCCACCTTGTATAGTACCTCATCCATGGTCAGTCCAGGGGTAGCTAGAGAGCTCACTTGCTACTCAGTGGTGAGCAAAGATGCTGAAAGCTGATGATGTTTTTTGACTGTTTCAGGGTGCCTCAGAGGCAGTATCCATGCATGTATTTTTGCTTCACATACACCCTGATTTGCTTGAAAGCTTAGTGTCAGAGACCTACCGCAGTGCAAACTGCCGTATAGTAATTGTTTCAAAGGGAAAATTTCTATGAAGATTTATGTTACTGAAAGTCTGAGCTTGGATGTCTGTGGTACCTGCATGCTTCCTGTCATTCTCCTGTGTAAGGTTTCAGAATCCTTACAGTTGGCAGCATGTGAGCTGGAGCGGTACCACATCCCTTTTTTGTAAGCATCTGTTTGAGACTCCAGGACACAGAAAAGGCTGACAGAAGAGAAGGAAGCTGAGCCCAGGTGTTGCTGTCTCAGCTGTTGCCCCCACACATTCCACCCGTACTGTGGAATACGTGCCATACTGTATGAGTTGTTTGTAAATCCTTTAAGCCCTTCTGTGCAGGAAAAACTGTTGATAAGCATTTTCCTCGCTAAGTCGTTTATTCTGGTTTCATGGCATACCTGACATAACATCTATCAACTGAAGTATGTAGGCAGAAGTAATAAATGAAGCTGCTGGGCCTGGTTTTGGTCTTGCACCAACATCTGTCTGGAGATCAAGTTAAAAGGTATGGTTTTCTGTATAAGTGGCAGGAGGAGAATTCGTGGCTGATACAGTAGAAAACAGCATACACAGATGGTGTCTGAAAGTGAGACTCATGTGAATGGTTATTTATGTCATGGCCGCAAGCAAGCTGGAAGTGTTGGTTTTAGTCTTTGTTCAGGTAAAATTCCAATTACAGTCAGCTGGAGCTTTGGTTGAGTGAGTAAAATTCAGTCAGGACTTTAGAACTTCAAGTTTCATTTTCCTAATGATGTCTTGGGATTTGAGAAGAAAGAACCTCCTTGTTTTGTTTTGCTTTGCTTTGTTTTGTTTTTCTCCCCTGCATAAATTCTGCAAAGGCAAAATCTACTGCTTATTAAAGATCATGGACAAAATCAGTAATCACTTTATTTGGATGGAAGAGATGCTTTCTGGGGGACAATACTTTCTTTGCATTCTGTAGCAGTAAAGCTCATAGTCTGTTAAGATACATTTTAGAGATACTATTTTTCTTTCCCATTTCAGTCTCGATTTCATCTATGATCTGTTTGAACATGTTTCAAGTCGTAACAACCAAGACACGCTTAAATGTGGAAGCAAGCACCGAAAACCCACTGTCAGTCTGCAGTTCAAGGTTAGTTAATGTGTCATCTCTGCTCTAATCAGTGATAGATCAACATCAATAAAGTAAAGAATAGCCACGGATTAAAACAAGCAAAACTTCAGCATCAGATCATTGCTGTCTCTTCTGTGAAACTGCAGTTATTAATCGACTAATTGGCTAGCTTCAAGCGGACTACCTGGCTCCAGCTAGCTATCTTTTAGCAGACACTAACTTTCACATCACACTATCCACCCAGAACTCCTATTCCTTTTAAAGTTCATGTATGAAGTTGGTCTCTCTTGCCCTGGTTTTTCATTCTAATCTAAAACCTACCACAGAATCACACAAAGCCTTACAGCAGTGCCTGTATGCTAAGAAAAATAAGTACTGAATAAATACCTCATTAAGGTGTTGCCTCGCTTTTTAACTTAAAGTTTGGAAAGCATTTTTGTTAAACACCTTTTAATGAGGCTGTATAGCCCTCCCATCAAAAATGGCACTAAATTGAAATCTAACATAAAATTTATCTGCAAGTTATTTAAAAGAGAGAGGTTGGCACTAAACCTTTTCTAAATTGCATGAGTACAAGTCTGGATTAGTTGTCTTTCATTTGGTTTGAATTAATGTGCTTTTGCACTCTCCATTCACTTAAAGAAAAAAAAAAAAGGAAGCAGACTCAAACCCCTTGAGGGCAGATTTTATCCTAGCAGACTGTTGCTAAGTGTTGGACAGAAGAGCAAGGAGTGTATGCTTGGACACACACAGTCTTTTATAAAAAAGCACTAATATTCCTTTGCCTTGTGCTACCATCACTTGGCTCAGACAATACCTACTTCTTGTGGTGAGGTGATATTATTTGCTAGCTCTGTGGGATGCTGAAAGTAATGTTTCCACTTAATCATTTGTGACTGTGCAAAGTAGACCTTTAAGATGTTACTGTATAAAATTTGATCATTTCTTTGCACTCACTTTGCAAGGTAGAACATAATGTACGTTCCTTCTCTTCTCCATCAGGGCCCTGGGCAATATAAAGCATGATAAAACATGAAACCAAAATGTTGTTTTTATAACTCTTACCTGAAGTTGCAGTAACTGACCATTAGCCATCTGGGCTGCTTTGCAAGAGGTTGACCTTCACATTGACCCATTTCCAAAGAATTAGGTTGGGTGGGTTTTTCCACGCTTTAAAGCCTACCAGGGATTAGTCCATCTCATTTCAACTGAAGATAAGAACTTTGCCTTCATGGTTTTATTCTCATGATAGGTTGGTTAACTCTTCTTTCCATTTGACAGCCTGCCTAATGCGGGCCTGGGAGTGCACGCAGAATAGCTGAGGTTAGATACCATCTGTTTCAGCCTGTTGCTTAAAGCAGGGTGAACTTCAGATTAGCTTGTCACCTGACAGTGATTTAGAGGTGTGCAGCACTGTGCAGAGCGTCTGTCTGTACCACAGATGAATATGAAAATAGGTTAAATCATTTTTGTTTAGACTGACCATTTTTTCCAATCCCCCTAAGTAGTAGCCTGGCTTGAGAGAATTGGCTTAGTTGTCCATAGATGGTGTAATATTCACACAGGTTTAATAGAAATTAAGCCTTTACTTTTTTGAGGCTTTAAATATCTGTCTTTAAACAAAAATATTTGTCTTTCTTTCTTCTGGCTGCTTAATGTTTGCTGCCACTTACTTCTGGTCTGTAGACTGGCAAAGGCAAACAAACCAAGAACTATCATTTACATTCTCAGTCACTTCACCATTTGCTCCGTTTGCTCTGTGCACAGCCAAAACTCTGCTGTTGCCTTTATCACTTCATGTTTAATCATCAAGAAAGCCCTTGGGTTGCAGATTAAAGCAAGAATTTGTTGTAACAGTCTGCCATTGGCAGTTTGGCTCCAAAACATATGGTAGGATATACAATGTTGCTCTTCTTAAAGTGAATTTTCTCTCTCCTTGGCAGCCTGCTCAGTATTCTTTCCACTGCCTGGCACACGGGACCTCCTTTGAGAAGTAAAACATTGTCATTGCTAGCTTTCTGGGCTCTTCAGGGCCTGGGCTCTGCTCTTCTACAGTCATTTGTATCTCTGCAAAGTAGATGCAAGACTTCAGTTTAAAATGGTTTATCATACTTTATGATACAGAATGAGGCAGGTTGGAATAAGATATGGAATCATGGCTCAGGCAGGAAAGGAGTGGATGTGTAATTAAAGTAATAATCATAAAAGGACTGAGGGATTTTTGTGATTTTTATCTCCAGGCTGAGGTTCAGACAACTGATAGTCTAATATGTATTGGGTCATTCGGAGTTCTATAACTAGGAATGTTTTCTAATATGTTGGGGTTTTTTCCTAGCTGAACCTTATAATCTTTCTTTTATTGTTAAATACAATTAACTGTCACATGAAATAACTGTGAAATGATGTGCTTAATGCTGTTAGCATTGTCTTTCAGTAAGATGTGTTGTCTTTACTGCTTTATGCTTAACTCAATTTTAGTTAGTTTCAAGAGTGGCATTTTCAAATCTAGTGTTGGTAAAACAATGTCTTCTATATTTTAAAGTAACTCTTTTTCCCAGAAATTTGTAATACTTTTTCTATCTTCTTGTTGACTTAAGCTTATTATCACAGTGTCCTTTTAGCAGGAAAGATTGAGACCACACAGGAGAGAACTCCCTGTGCACAAAATGCTTTTGATGGCAATGGAAGATGAGTGGGTACAGGGTGTTTGAAATGAAAAGATGAAATCTGTTTTTTTGGGCATTTCAGTTTTATCTTAGACCTCTTACCTTTCCTTTTGACTTGCTTGAGTTTAGCAGTTTAGGAATGTGGATCCCAAGTCTTAAGCAGTCATTCAGAAGATCCCTGAAACAGCAACTTTACAATTTGGTGTTTCCTTATGAACAGTTTTCTTCATATCAATCTTTAAAACTTGTTCACTGTAGAACAGTGATGATAGTTTTGATCAGAAGAGTGGTGGAAGAAACAAGAATGTGTGTGTTGATTCTGTGTGCTCACAAGCAAGAACTTACACGGTACAGTCATTTCTGGTGTGTGCCACTAGGTGTTGCAGTTAAGATGTTGTCTGCAATGCTAAGCAGCGGGAGCCTTTGCTGGGATATGTTGCTTGAGTAAAAAAGTCAGTTTGTGAAGTGCTGTCTTCTTTCTACCCATGTTTTAGGAATCGCTTCATTCTTTAATGGCAACGCTGAGTTCTTCAAATCCTTTCTTTGTTCGGTGCATCAAACCCAACGTGCAGAAGGTAAGATTTAAAATTGCACCCGTCTTTTTTTTATATAACTCAGGTCTAATCTTTCACTGACTGTCTGATTATTTGTCACTGTGTGAAGCAGAAGGTATCATTCTTCACTGACTTTGTAAAAGGCTCTGCAAGGTGAAGGCATTGGGAAAAGCTTTTGATTTTTCTTGCACGTGACTCATGTCTTTGGGCACTTTTTTAATAGTCATTGCTAGCAGCTCTGATAAATTACTGGCTCTAAGGATGGTTATGAAAGGAAGGCTACAGTGTATATTTCTCAACTCTGTGAGAGCCTTTTTAGGAAGAAAATGTCAAAACCTCAAAGTTTGTTTTTAATCACTAGAGGCAGTGAATGGTGGTGCATGTAGTAAAACTGGTGGGAATGACCGGCTCTCTGTCATCAGGCTCTTTGTCTTTCAATTAATGTACAGTTCTAGATGTCTTCATGCTGTCTGTTTTGTCCTGTCGCAGAACTATGTTTTTAAAGCAGACATGGAAACTAGAGCTTACTGTATCATTTTGTCTTTTGAGTCATGGGTAACGAAAGGCGATGTCAGTGCTTACAGATGTTGGAAGGTTTTCTATAAACTAAGTGGTAATGGTATAGTAATCACTAAAGTTAATATTGTTAGCCCAGTCCTGATATTCTGAGGTTTTGTGCATCTGGTTTTGGCTTTATAGACCGTTATTCAGGGCTGCTTATGTCAAAAATGCCACAGGCAGAGGTGCTAACGAATCTGGTTTATGGTTTCACAGGGCATCTTAGAAATAGGTGACTTTGCTTTAAATCCAGTTTTACATGTTACATCTTTCTGGGATGTCTGGTTAATCAGGACACTAACACATCAAACCTGTCAGACTTCATTGCAAGTTTTTGTGCTATCTGGGCAGCTCATCTTTGACTTTACATGTTTTCAGTTGCTAACTGTTAACTCCACTTTTGTGCTGTTGCTCGTGATGTGTCAAATAACGTGCAGATTGTGGACACCTTAGCAAGAGGGAACAGCCTGGAAAAGAGTAAGGCCTGCTTTCTGCCTCCTGAAGTGATGGCACTCTGAGGTGTGCAGCCATCAGGTAGGCAAGCCCACATGGATGACAGTGCCTTGGCCAGCAGCTGAGGTCTGTGGGTCTATGTGTGTAGCAAAGCCACTGATCTCTGAGGGAGGGCAGTTTTGAAAAGCTTGTTTTCTTCCTGGTCCCATTTCTGCCTGAAAGCCCCACGACCCTTATAAAGCCCACCTGCTGCCATGATGTATAGGAGGAATTTCGGTAACTCACACATTCCCTTTATTTGTCCTTTTGCGTCTGAGTCAGGCTCATCACAGTACCAAAGTCACGAGGATTTGCCATGGCTGATGCAAGAACTGGCCACTTATATTTCCATGGCAAGGAAAACAGTTGTGTTCCCACTCCCATGTTCTTTGTTGCTCTACCAGTTTTTTCCCACCAGAATGCTCCATCCCTGACAAATTTGGCATATGCTACTGTATCTGTGCATATATTTTACTATGCTTAAAACAAAGTTCTCACAGAATGAGCAGCTGTGCAAGCAGAAGGAGCTTGAGACAGCCTTTGTCTCAGGCAGTCATGTCTAATTGCAGGAGTACGTGCAGGAACAGATTGGGAAATTCTTGTAGACAATCCCTTTCAAAGAACGTGAAAAATGTCACTGAAGTCTTACACAAAAAATGGTTGCCCTTGTTTTCCATTTGCTTTAATTTGATTGCAAACTTCACTTAATTCAATGGCTTTACCAAATAAGAAATCCTGTTTGAAGAACAAGAGTAAAGGGTCACACAGTTTACCTGTCGTAGTTGATTCAGTAGACGATTTGAGGAAAAATGAGAAGGAAAGCCATATATAGGACTTGTCAATAGCATTCTCACCCAGGGAAGTGTTCTCAAAATGTATTTTTTGGGATTTACTGTTTTAAGTTTTGTCTGCTGTGCACTCTCCGCTCCCCACCATGTCTCGCAGACAGCAATTTTTAGTGCCAGTCTAATGCCGTTGTTGGTGTTGCTCTTTCTGCAATGGTGCAGGTAGAGAGGCAGGCCCATGAACGGTTTTTGCCTCCTCTATAGTTCAGCTCGATTCTGTAGATGTGCATCTTGTTAAACATTTCACAGTTTATCCTGTTATACAGCTTGTTGCTTCTTTTCAGTTAGACTGAAAACCAGGTGAGTCAGTTTGCAAGCTCTGAACCTGCATGTCTCAGAGACACGTTAGCTGCACATGGACTACCACGGATTACAGTGTACGTGACACACTGCAGGGCTGGCTGGAAACATACCTGCTTGAAGGATGCAGATGAGCCACTGAAACAGAGGAAACGAATTGAAATAAAGTAAAAATTTTCACTGAGCACTTTCCTCTGTGTTTTCCATCCATAGTTTTTACTCTGCCGTGATGGTGATATGGAATGACAAAATGTCACTCTTCAAAAAGCACTTATATAGTGCTTGCCAAGTAACAAATGATGTGAAAGAAAGGGATGTTTTAATTGCTTTTTTGAAATATGCAGCATTAAAGGAGAACTGGACCAGAGAGACTGGGCAAGGAGAGAGAGCTGGAATTGTGTTATCTGGAGCAAAGTCACTTAAGCTGTTGCTTGATTTCTGGGTTGGGTACAAATAGGTGACACACCTATTGATGCGCATCCTCTAACTCTGGAGGGGACAAGCTGATGGTGTTCAAGAGCTTTTTTACTCTGGAAGTGTGTTTGAATTCTGTAGGTGAATGAGTTTGAGCAGGCAGAAAACAAATTCAAGCCTTTAAAAAGCAGAATATTCAGCAGACAGTACTTCCTCTGCTCTTCTAGACATGAAAGTGTATTCATGTTGGATAAGAGATGTGATAATGCGCAGTAATTATTTTTTTATCAAAAGTATAATTTTTAAATACGTTACAATGGCAAGCAAATAAATCCAGCATATGCAGTAAACTGCTGAACATTTACATATCAAAGCAGAATCTACACTCATTAGTGCAGATTCCTAAAGGAAGCACGCAGAATACGTGACCTTTTGTCACAAGACATGTCAGTGAGCAGGCCTTGGACAGAAGAACAGAGGAGCCATTAATCTTTGGCAGATCCCTGAACAATCAGCCTATCTGTTTTCACAGTTTCTGGTCTGTTCTGAACTAGCCATAAAATGGAAGTTTTTCCACTTGGTATGCTTAATGAGTATTTCTGCTGATGAAGGGTCTTTCTCCTTAGCTCCCCTTATCTTCAGTCAGTCTTTCAGAACTATGTATCATTTAATCCTTTCTGGACTTTAACACATCTTTCTTTGTTTCTTGGTCTTATGTTTCTATTTCTGCCTTCTGTTCTATAGTAATTCCTCCCTGCAACATTGCCTTTTCTGCTCTCCATCTATCCTTTTTAGAGCACCTTAAATTAAAAAGAGGCAAACACAACCATCACACACTCACAAAAAAAAAGACTGCCTTTTTAAAACAAGCTACCGTCATTGCTACAGCGCTCAGCTGAATGTTTCTTCAGCTTGCTGCTGTTATTAAAGTTGCTAAGCCTTGGTGCAGCTCAGGAGACAGGTCAGGGTAAATGTAAGATCCAAACTTGCTATGCGAGATCTTTCAGAGACAGATATTTTCCTGCTGGCCAGAAGGAGCAGCCTCAGACAGACTGGCTCAGGTGCCTTATGAAGTTCCCTTCTTCATTTAGGATTTTTCTTCAGAAAATATAGTGGCATAATCACAGCAAGTGCCATAATATTGGTGTAATCCTTTCAAGTGGCCGCAGCCTCCAGCATTGGTACTTCCTCATCTGTGCTGATCTCTTAAAACCTCAATAATTGCAGCTTGCTTCTGTAATTCCCTGTCCTTGAGACTTCAGAAGGTTCAGACGTGGCTGATCTCTCCTGCACATAAATAGGTGCAGCCACTTCTCTTTTTTACAGGTGTGTGTCCAGTTTGGTCCTGATAAGCAAATTCCTGGCTTCATTAGAGTTGGCATGAATGTAGACAAGATGCAAACAAGAATTTCACTTTGTGCAGGGTTTGGTTTTGGTTTGCTTTTAGGAAACCTGTGTTGGTGTGTGTACCACCTGAAGAGGCTGGTGGGGTCTCTGCTCGCCTCCCTGTCTGCTCCTTTACTGTCTTATTCCTCTGTGTTGCAGTTACACACTTGCCACTGGCAAGATGGAAGTTGCCTTCTCTGAAGCTTGTGAGCTCTGAAGGGGCAATTCTGTTTCTCTGAAGGTTTTTTATATTGATTTTTTTTTTAATCTTCAAATTTAATTAGGTAAGGTAAAGAAATCAGATTAAGGCTGCACTGTAAACTTAATGGAGGGTCAGAGCTACAGGGAGCAATAGAAAAAGTGAAACTATTAATAACTGCAATTCAAAGGAAGACTGGTAGGAAAAGGTCTGTAATAAATTCTGTGAGGCTTAGTGCTGGTTAGAGCCGTATCTTGCTCCATATTCACTTAGGGAAAATTACTATCATGGCACTAGGATTGCTAACATCACTTCTGGGGACAGAGACATTTAAAGGCATCAAGGTATGACTATTGTCACCCTGCATTGTACTTTGATGCATCAGTCATTAGCAGCTATGAGATGTCCTGGAATAGCAAGCAGTATGTCCCCTAATAGGAAATAAGATGCGAACCTATTTCACTTGGCGTCT
Source organism: Psilopsiagon aurifrons (assembly GCA_025447955.1). NCBI lineage: Eukaryota > Metazoa > Chordata > Aves > Psittaciformes > Psittacidae > Psilopsiagon > Psilopsiagon aurifrons. The sequence continues at coordinate 20,335 of JAOEHY010028913.1, forward strand.
GAATTAAACTTGTGCTCCTAAAATAGCTTTGAATCATTACAAACATAAGTATAGCATGATACCAACCTAAACACCAGTTAGAAGTACAGCTCAGGAGCGCAGTACAAAGGAACAATGACAGAACAGGTTGGCCCCATATGCAAGGGTGATTGTCTGCAGGGTGTGGAGCGGATACAAGTTCAGTGAACGCAGTGTGTGAACTGGTTGTCAAGCTGGAATTGCAATGTTGTCTTCTTGAGACTTGCCTGTATGAATTACTGAGTTTGCCTTTTAGAGAGATTGTTGGGTTGTTTTTTTTTTTTTTTTTTTTTATAAAAATACAGTTAATGGCAGTGAGAGTGTGATGCTGCTGCATTGAGAACAGCACTGACTTAAAACCTTGAAAGATGTAGGGAGGAAGGCTCTGAGCTTCAGGGATATTCAGCTCTACCTTCAGCACAGGCTTGCTAAGCATCTGCATAAAATGTCACATATAAAAGTTCTTATTTTAATAATTATCCTCAGTAAAGTGGTCCAGCTTCAAACTTCTGTATATATCCTACTGCTGTTGCATGCTGAGTATGTGCTTTATACACTGACCTCAGTCACTCAGCAGACTCTGGGTCTCCTTACTGGGGAGTAGGTGCCTTTGTGGGCTTTTAAAGATGCTGAGCCCAGCAGTTATAAGCTAAAAAGTGTTAGGCCCTAAATGGAAGCCTTTTTATGGTTTATTCACTTACTTGCAGAGCCCTGGGGTAGCCCTTGTGCAGTGAAGCTGCAGTGTTGTATGGTACTGGGAGCTAGCAGATCACAGGGTAAATTTGACATGCAATCCATAATAAAAATTGAATAGAAAGCCTGATCATCAAGTTAATAGCTACTCTGTCACACTTAGAAAGTAAAGGGGATAGATTATATGGGCCAGGTACAGCTGCAGGATATGTGCAGGCTATCTGCAGAAAGTTAAGATCTAGTAGTATTCATTTGCATCTGTAAAAGCAGTTGATGAACTAGAGATCCTGATTGCCTATTTAAAAAAAGAAACTTCTCTTTAATCTCAGTTGTTCTCAATATCTTTGCTTAAAGAAGGCTTTCTGGCTGCCAATTACTGCTGTCATTTCTTCTGGAGGAAGCAGAGCCACAGGCTCTGGGCACAGATTGGGCTTGCTGGGGCTCAGGGAGTTTCTGTTCAGGCTCATCCTTTGGGAGAGGAGCAACCATTTCTCAAAAACATAGTGATCTCACAGGCCAACAAGTGTATGAGCCGGATGCAAACTATTTATCTTAAGCCCCTTAACTAGTTCATAAGGCTTTATTGTTCACAATCAGGAAGACACAGTTGTAAGGTGTGGCATTGTGCCTGTCCAGTGCCACTTAATTCATGGATCTTGTTGCCTTGGGTTTTGCAGAATTACATAGCTTCAAATAAAGACTTGTGGAGTATATCCCAGCTGCATCATTTTCTGGCACATCACTCGACTAATTGGGTCAGGTGCTAGAAGACTCCTTAGGCAAAAGTGATAAGGAAGGGCGGGTGCAAGGAAGGCAATTGGTGCTGCTCTCAAAGTGCTGGCAGTAATGTTACGTGTAAGTCTGAATCGCTGGCTGAAAGAACAAGATGATTACTGCAAGGAGTTTCATGCTGCACAGGCAGTGCCTTTCTTCCGTGTCGCCTCCAGAAGATTGCTCCCATCACTCCAGTGGTGCAGTGTGCCAGTTACGCTGCCTGGGAGCCAGGGGGCTGTCCCGTTGTCCCCATCTCAGAGCATTGCTGCTTGCTGGGCTGAAGTAGGTCATTACACTCTCCAGGCAGTCACCCAGACAGGCATGTTCTTCTTCATCAAGGTTTGTTGTTTACTAAGCAGGGCTGACTAGGCATCCCTTTGCTAAGTGTATTAGCATTTGTGTTTCAGTGACCACTGTAGGAGAAGTTTAAAACTGAGGCATTTAAGGCTGGGGACAGAGAGCTGAGATGGGGTGCTGCTGGGGAGGGAGCAGACTCTGTGCTGTACAGATTGCATCAAACTCCAGGCGGTGCAGGCAGACGGATTTTTGCATGTTTTGCAGCACGTATGTGCAGAGTTGCCAAGTTTCTCAGAGCATTTGGTAGGACTTTGTCTGCAAGTGGTAGGGAGTCACTTTTGGATCTCGAATGGTGACTGTGGCAGCTTGCTCTTGTGAGCAGGGTGGAGAGGATCCATGAGGGGCAAAAGCTACTTCAAAGAGGAAACTGGGAGGAGGTGGCTGGAATAGTGAAGCACCAGAACAATTCAGGGCAAAAATAAAATGCCTGGGGGTGGGGTATATCTAAAGTGCAACACTTGATGTGTAGTCTAATGTAGTATTTGGAAGTGAGAATGATTCTGACTTGCTGCAGCAATTGATCCATCAGCAGCAGAAGGGCTTACTGCCTCCAGCTGACTCCAGGCACCGCAGTAAGTCTACATTTTATACCAGCTGATGGAGTTTTTGTGGTTTATGAATTTCTTCATGCGATTGTGTGATATGGATGGGCATTTGTGGAACTGTAACTACTGATCCCAAGTCTGAAGTAGTTGCTTTTTATAAATACTGAGCAAAGAATTTGGCTTTTCTTCCTTCTTGTGCACTCTACCAAGTATTTGAATTGTGAACATTGTCATGCAAATGTATGCACAGAAAAAGTGTGTACTTCATCAGGCTTTGGAAGTTTTCTTCTTTAACTGCAACAACAAAAAGAATCCCCTCACATCTCTAGATGGCAATTTACATTTAAATCCTATTTGCTGTGTTCTCATGGTAACTACTCCAAGGGAATATGCACAGTCCATGATAAATAGACATCCTTAGAGCTCCAAAAGCGTTGCTGACATACAGAGTATTGTTCTCTAGCAAAAACTTTTAACATTTGTAAATCCCTTGCTAAACTTTGTCTTAGGGCATTTTGTGCATTTTATCTCTTAAGGTTTACGAATTTGTTGGCTGTGAAATATATTTACATTCTTGGTGACTATAAGGTGAGATTAGCCCTTGTGTCCTGTTAGTCAGGAATAGTTACAGTGATTGCTGTAGAGCCAGCCCTCGCTAGGCTTCACTTCCTTTGAGTAGCAGGAGGAATGAATTAACCAAGTACAGCCAAAGATATCACATGAAAGACTTGAAATACCAGTGAGCTGAAGCAAGCCCTGCTCTGTGTGTGTCTGTGTGCATAGCTGCAACTGCTAAAGATTCAGTTTTTCACAATGGGCGAACGCTGAAGGGTGAAAAAGACTTAAAAGGTAAGGGGTTTGATTCATGCAGGTTTTCGAACAATTTTAGTCTTGCATGCTTGGAGCTCCAGTGGACTTGTAGAAAAAGAAAAGCAAGTGCCTGGAGTTTGGCTGGGCAAGCTGTGCTGGAAATGTTTCTGGGCTTGTATTTTCTTATTGAGAGGGTAAATGCATGCAGAATCAAGTTTACGAAAAAATTACTGAATTTACTGGTCTGATCATAGTTTCGAGTGCCAGGAGAGCTCTGCTGCCAAGCAGTCTGCTTTAATAAACCACACTCTGTTTGAGATTTAAAGGGGTGATTGTTCGCAGACCAGGGTAAAAGGCAGCAGTTAGAGCTGAGCGTGCAGAGGGGGAAGATCTGTGTTGTGCTGCTTTCCGGAGAAAGATCTTTTCTCTCCTTCAGCTGCCTATGGCATAGATTGAGAGAAGACAGCTATGTAAAGTTTTGGGCTGTAGTATTCCTGTAATTTATTAAGGCATAAGGCATGGCTGTTGATTTGCTCTGACTACAAGATAATAATGCAATACCAGGGATGAGTATATGAGGGGTGGAGAGGGTCAAGCAAGATATCTGTAGCAGCCAGAACTTTACATTAATTTTGTAGCTTTACTGGAGAAACTTGATGGGGCACATTTGAGACAGTGTGTTGGGGTGGGGCTTTTTTACCATAGAAATACAGGAAACAGAATATGCCTGGAAAAAAGCATTTATCGCAATAGTAATGGAAATGATACCACAACAGCAGTACATTTGACTCTGTTTGCTGTGTCAAGTCCCCCCTTCCACCCCCAAGAAAGTAAATCTCCCAACCCAGCAGGTAAAATAGCTCTGCTAACCACTGATTGCTTCTGGGATCTGCATTTTGCTTCTTGCCTTCCCTCTTAAAGAACTTGCCTCTGCAAATATCTGAATTCAGCCACAGGGTAGAAAATTAGGATAAAACTGCTTGAGAGAACCTGTTATGAAGGGAATGGGCTTGATCCCTCATCATTGAAGTCTATGGGAGTTTTATTCTGGTCTCAAGAAGAGCAACCCTAGATTTGCTTTGCAAATCTAGACGGAGCAGATACAATCTGAAGAAGTGCCTATGGGACTGGGAAAGGGGGTTCTCATAACTTGCTGTTTTTCTTCTCTCGCTCATGTGTCCTTTTAAACACCAAGTGGTAATAGTGGTAGTAGGCCAAAATGTAGGTATTTTTGTAGTGTCGAACATCAGTGATATGTATTCAGTATTTCTTTGCTTAAATTGCTTAGTTTAAAAAAAAAAAAAAAAAGGATAAAATTTGGTTTGTTTCTCATTTGTTGGCTTATAAAGGAAAAAAGTTATTTACAACCTATGACATGAATGGAAGCGTAACAACTATGACTTTTGACTACAGGTAGATTACTGATAGGAATTATCTGAAAGTTATAGTACTACCTCAGCTACTCACAGGTCTTAGTCAGCACTACCCTCAGAATACAGAATCCATGTAGGAAGCAGGTGACATTGTTTAAGAGTAGATTTGAGTCAGTTGCTAGACTTCATTGTCTTTAACTGTATCTGTTTAAGTTTGTGTGTATGTGTGTATATGTGGCTTAATTTAGTCACCCAGTGTGGCAGAGAAGCAAAGACTTCATGGGGGAAAACCACACTGTGATGAACTTGTAAGGCCTAAGTACACTTCAGAATTCACTGATTTGTGTGGTTTTAGGTAGTATATAATCCTAGTAAGCCAAGGAGATCCATTCCTAATACTGTCATTACAATTACAGAAGTGAGGTTGTGGTTTCGGTTGTATGAAGTGGAATGTAGGAGCTGTAAAGTCTGTGTTTCAGGACATCAGCTGAGTGTCAGCAGTCAGCCTACACTACAGGAAGTTTTTGGCTGACCCACGATGAGGTTTGAGGTTACTGTTGCTGGTTTGTTCCTCCACGTTCCTCATGTTTGTTCCCTGTTGCAGCAACAGGGAGCTGGGCAGATGATGCCGCTCGCAGGAGTTTTGCTGGGGAAGTGATGGTATCACCACAGCTCCTCAGGCACTGTGGACAGTGTTTGTTCTGTTTTTCAGTTGCAAGCACAGGGTAAGCGTATGCTCCATTCAGGTTTGGAAAGTTACTGGTGATCCAGGAAGCCCACTGCACCATGTAGATCATTTGGGGAGCTAGGAGGCTTTTCATTTTGGTTGCCACCTTGGATTGTTGAACATATCTGTGAGCACTGCGCAATGTTTTGTGCAGAAACGGCAAGTTTGTCACCAACCTCATAGTGCTATAATTCCACCGTTTACACGATGAGATCTATTGTGGCATTTTTTAACTTCCTCTCTGTGGATCTAGAAATCCTAAACATGAAATGGTAAACAGGGGGCTTTCGGGGGTCTCAAAACTCTTAGTAGTCAGTGAAGTTGATGGGTTGAAAGAAGACATCAAATTCCAGAACACCAAATAAATGCCAAATCCTCACTGATACTCGCTTTCTCAGATGAATGTCTGCCCCAGATTCAGCATGAAAAGAACCAGTATGTCCATCTGCGGCTTGCCAGCCACACCATTTGTGCATACTTAGCCAAAAGGAAACTGTGTCCAGCCTCATTAATTAAGTAGTCTTTCATAGGGAGAAATTGTGAGTTTTGTTAAAAGTGGTTTAGCACTTAAATTAGGCTCACAAAGGTTTTTAATATACACAAACAATTTGCATGTCAAATGAAGTTGCATTTAGGCAAGCTGACTCTATCTATCATCAGTTTAGGAAAGCTGATTCTATCTTCAGTGTCTCTTTCTGATTCAAACATTAAGGGTTATCTTTTGTTGTATATTTAAGCCAACCTAAGAATTTCTCAGGGGAGAAATGGCTGTTCAGCTATCCAAAATTGCCATTTCCCTGTGACCACTGGCATGCACAACATAGAGTATCTCAAATCAGCCCAGTTTTTAAAGGGCATGTACATCTCATTGGTCTCAATGAGCTCTAAGCACACATCTAAATGTTTTGTTTAAGTCATTACTGGGTTTATGCTGCTTTGGCCAGCATATAACAGAGTGCCTGGAGCCACAGTGCCTCTTGTCACACAGCTTTGAAGAGGAGTGAGGTGTATGTGCAGCTCCCTTACAGTTGCATACCCAGCAATTTGCAGGTTGCAAGTCATCTGTGCAAAGGAGAGAAGAATTGTTGCATCCATTGCTCCAGTGGTGTGGAGTCCATGCTGCTGGCTGGTGCCAGCAGAACATGGTATTGCTGGTATGTCCACAGGAAGTGGATCTCACCAGTCATGGAGTGTTTCAAGCAGTATTTCACCATAATCAGAAAATATAGAAGAGGTATAGAAAAAAAAAGCATTTCTGGGGCAGAAAGAGACACATTCTTTTTTAAATGTCACACAGTAGTGTAAAATCGTAAGTAAGGGCAGAACTCTTCACTACTGGGTCATCTTAAGAATGGATAGAGTCAATTAACTCTGTGCTTCATGCAACTAAGTAAAGATAGAACTAGCCTTAGTGAAACAAAGGGCCATTGACCAGCAACCCTGCCTATGAATTCTACAGTCTTTGTGGAGATGAACAGTGGCATTGCAATTAGATCAATCAGAAGGTGGTTAAATGTTAAATCAGTTAGGTCCTGATGTAATTTTGCTGTCTATTGTAATTCATTCTTTCTGTTTCTCTGTATATATGTGTGTGTGGTCAGATCGGTTAATAGTTTGATAACCATGTTGGTGTTAAGGGACGCTTCTCATCATCAATTTTGGGTAGCTCTCAATCATGCTAATAAAGCAAAGTTAATTTACTCTATAGTTAACTCTTATTTCACAGATGTATAGGAATTGCAGCAAAAAAATAGCTTGTGCAGGGGTTTTTGTGAGAGAAAAATACATGGCGACTTTCACTGCAAATGTCAATGATTGCCAGTATAAAACCTATAGCAATGAGATGATGGGGGCAGGGGTGCGAAGTCAGCTCTACCAAATGCAGTTACTAGCAATACTAGCACAGGAGGTACCTGCTGTTCTAGCCTAAGTGCTGTTGATTCAGCTGTGCCCTTAGTGTGTCCTCTGTGGCAGTGCATATAGCTGTGGTCTGCAGAGCTCCTCCGTCTTGTGCTTACTGATTTCTTCATATATGATATAGAGGGGATTTTTGCTTGGTTTAGGGTTGAAATTTCAGAATTACCAGAAATATCTAATTTGATTTTGATGTGGTTCTCAGAAACATCAAAGACCTCAAGTAGGAGGTTTTCCAACTCTTAATGGGGGGATGGGACTGGTGTGTTACAACAAAGCACTCCGAGGAGAACATACTTGTTGCCTTTTTCTGTGAAATTAAGGCACACAAGAACAAATAACTACCTTCATCTTGGGTTCCTTCCCTGGAAAGACACACACACTTATACTAGTCTTGATATCTTATTGTCTAGTTGGTTGTACATCTGGAAGGCAAGTCGTGAATCTATAATGTAAAAATGTATAGGGATTAAAGAGTAGCAACTCAAAGAACCAAATTCTAAGAAAAATGCCAAAGTTAGGCTGATGCTATCTGAGATGTGCTGAGATGAAAGATGAAGGAGTAATTAACACACTGATTACATGGGATTGAGCTGGACCATTTATCTGGGCCACCATGCAGCTCTTGCTGTCAGCCAGGCGGATGCCTGTGCTTATCACGGGGATCCCCATTGCCTTCTGTAAACTTGATAGTTCCCCTCTCTAGACTTAATCTTAACTGCAGTGTTATGGGTTTCCTCACAGTTTTTAAGCAGATCTCCAGACCATGCACTGCAAGTCTGCTGCAGCATAGCTCTTGGGCAGCCCTCAGTGTTCTGCACGCCCCCAGGCTGAAGTGAACCCTCAGTAATGATGGAAAAGATCAAGGGCCATGTGCAGGCTGATGGGGTATTTTAGGTGCAGAGGAGCACGCACCCTGGCAGGGGTCACTGCGGGGAGCTGGGTGGCTGGGATGCTCAGGGAGGGCTGGGTAGCAGCACCCATACAGGCAGCAGCCCTGCCATGAATGGAGCCCTGTGCGTGCGCTGGGGTGGGAATAATCTGCCCTTTCAGTGCTGCCCGACCCCCGGTGTCCTAGCAACCCAAAGCTGTTCAGCTGAATATTTGGTGGTGCTTCTCATTTACACATATCAGATACTGGCTGTGGTTTAAGCCTGGCTGATTTCCTATTACAGCTCTCAAACAAAAGGCTTGATACAGAAGGAGAGGAAAAGGGGCTCCTTAGGAGATAATTCTATAAAACCGAATGTATTTTTTTCAGCGTAGGAATTCCACTGGAATGTTTCTTTGCTTGAGAAAGCACCAAGCAGCAAGTCTGTCTGCGTATTACATCAGCCTTCTGCTTTGTAGGCGTCTTTATGGGCCACTGAGGGAATGAACCATGTGCAGGGGCGAAATGCGTTGGAGAAAGAGAAACTGCCTGTGGCCTCAATATTGAAAAAGGGGTGCAGTCAAGTGCTAGCATTTTATTGTTACTTGAATCTGATTCTGACTTTTAGCTTAGGAAACTGCTGGCCTTCATGGCCATACAACAAACACATGCGCTTCACACTTCAGTCAGTTAAATACCACTCAAGCTTTTTTATTGTTTTAAACCTTACAGTTTGCAGAGGTGCAATTCGTGATCATTGGAGGGCTTTCCCATTTTTAGCAATTGGAGCTGATAATGAGGAAGAGTTTTTTTAGTGTTTCATGGAGAATGTGTGAAGGCTTTGTAATGACTTAAAGGTAATCCATAATGCTGCAGCTTATGTCTTCATAGACAGTGAACCACAGTAAAATCTCAGCCAAACTTTCCTCAGTGGACCATCAAATACTTGCATGAGTAATGAACTAATGAACTTTCTTCCTGCCAAGGTGAAGATCACATGTGGGAAGCATGGTTCTGGGTTGCACTGTGGGCTGCAGAAGTAGCTGTGTGTCTAGTTCTTCTCTGGTGCAGTTAGTCTTTGAGAGTCCCAGTACCAAAGGTTACAGAAGTCAGCACTAAGCTTCTTCACATGAATAAAAGTAGTATTTTTTCCACAACAGGAATGCTAAAGGGGGAGTAGATAGATGTTGTAGTCTAATCCACTGTGTGGCAAACTGAAGAAAGCATGAACACCTCCTGGAAGGAGGAGGACATGCTGTTTTCTTTGAAGTGTCTGGTGGCTTTAGACAGTCCCACCATCATGAGTAAACTCTTTCAGTGTATACACTCAGTGAGAGGAAGATGTGCCTTCTGGTTTGGAATTGTCTTGCTTTGATTTTCATGCTTTTTATGTCTTTATGTCCTCTATATTAGAAATAGTTGAACATACGTTCTTGGTATAGCTAGTCGCAGATTACTGTGAAGGCCTCTTTGCTTTCTCATTGATGAGATTCTCAAGGCTTTTATTTGAAACCCCTTACTGCCTTTTTTAAGCCAGATCTTCATTCTCATGGCTGTTACCTAAATAGTTCCCAGTGTAGCGATCTCCTACATTGTGCTCCAAACATTGGTCGGATGTCAGTAGCAGCCACATAGCTGAGGAACACAGGTTAGCACACAAATCACTAAACCTATTTCTGAAACATCAAAGAAATTTTAGTATTCTCTTCAAAGCAATGCCCCAAAACAACAGAGTCTCAAGATGTAAATGGTATTCAGGCGTGTGATCCTAAAGGGAAAGAGTGTGACCAGATCTAGAGAAGCAACAGGAGGGTGCCCAGGGCTGAAGCAGAGAATAAAGTGTGATTTGGATTTAGAGTCCTCTTCTGCTCTCCTTTCTATGCTCTATGAGTTGAGGTCTCTTGTCCCTCTGCAGAGTGTGATACTAACTTCCTCCTGTATTCATGTGGAAGTGAGGTTCTTCCACCTCCTCCTTTCTACTTACCTGCAATAGGGAAAAGGAGGCAATATTGCTGTATCTTCCCCGCCTATATGGAGCTGCAGTGTGAAAAAGGGTTGCTCAGTTTTGTGTCACCAGGGCAAGCTGGGAGAGTTGTGATAATGTGGATCACAATTATCTGCAGTACTATTTCAGGATGGACTGCTGAAGTGATACTGTGTTAGCCTTTCAGTGACAACTAACTACATGGAGGGTTTCACATGTTCAAGTGTGAGATTACTTGTAGTAACACTACACTAGGTGTTAGAAATACACTGGATTAGGTTCTTACATGGGTTGTTGCAAGAAAAGGTTTTACAGCTATGTCATACTTCAACCATGCAAGATGAAATTCATCTCAGACCACTTCTCTCAAGTATTTTGATCTGAACTTTCTATCCCCTGATGAAACAGAGTATCTTTCAGCAATAAATGTTGATCCTAAACACCATTATCTGGAGAAATCATGTTAGAGGAACCATCCTAAAACCGGATTTACTGCTTTTAAGTATAGAAATAAACTTGCGAGCCCAGCTTGCTAATAAACTGACAAATAACAGAAAACCTCCTGAAAGTGTGGATGAAAAGCCTGGCGTGGAGCAGTGAAAGCACAGTGGAAAAATAAAATAAAAAAATAAAATAAAAATAAGGGAGAAGTCTCAGTACACATAAGTTATTTGATGTAGCTGCTGATGGGGACAGTCAGGGTTTCACCATCTGCAGCCTCAGCAGACATGGAGCAATGGAGTGGTGTGTATGGTGGTTGATCACTGTAATGAATAGTGGTGATGGTGTTGGCTGTCTTGACACGGGGTTGGTAAGGAAGGACAGCTGTCCTTGCAATTAGTACCTCAAAGCATGTTTCTTCATGGTATGTCTGTGGCTATCAGGCAGCCTGATTGATTTTCTTCGGGAGAAGCCTGCTGACCAGTCACAATGTGGGGAGAATGAGGCCAGATTGGGGTTTAGTCTGCAGGGACTGGAGGCTTAGTGAGAATGACCTCAAATGAGATGGCAACAGATTACTCATACGTGGAGAATGAGGCTCCATGAAAAGTTCCAGCTGGGGTCTGTGCTGTGAGTTGCACCTTCTGTCAGCATGCTGAGGGCCTGCCAGAGCAGCTTCAAACCTGAAATCTCTCTTTCCCAAATGCTTTTGTCTATCTCACACAGATGGTCCTGCAGTGGCTCTTCTAGGACAGACTGTGGGACTTGCAATGCATTTCAGTGGGCTTCCTGAATAATATATTCGAGCAACAGGGGTTAACTTCAGCTGAAAGTTTAGGCAGTCATACTGATAGCTCTGAACACAACCTTAGAAAACTTAAATCCAGTGTTCAAGCCTGTGCCTTTGACGATCCTCCTATTCCATGAAGTTTTAAGTGTGTGTCAGAAATAACATTGTCATTTTGAGGGAGTAGAGTTCCTCTGGGCTGAGAGAGGTAGACAAATTCTGTCCACATTTAGAAGAAATTCTACATACCTTTAGAAAGGAAGGTTCACAAAGTGGTTGTATATTTGCTCAGAGGTAGCATTTTTCCTGTGCAAACCAAACAAGAAGATTACTCTGAAATGGAAGAGTACTGTGACAGTAACTAATAAAAGTGGATGGTGAGTTTATTGATCACTGTTGATGAAAACTTGAAATCACAGCAAGCCCATCAGAATCATTTCAGCATCTCTTCTCCAACAATGATGCTAGTTCTAACTCTTACGCTTGCTTTATTTAGACAAGCAGGACCAGAAATATGACTACAGCATCTTTGTAGATGGATGTAACTCAGCAGCGCCTTGACCTAGTTAAAGCCTTTAAACACTAGTGCAAATGGTCAGTGTGGTAATGTACTGCTTAATAGTTTTTAAATGGAATTCCGTCTTGAAAATATCCTTGAGATGCCCTTGCTTGTAAAGTAATCTGGGTGACAGACTGAGTATAAATACAAAAGCATTTTTGCATTCATTTATAGAGTCTCCTCCTTTGACTGTTCTGGTACAGTAGAAGAACTCTAAAGTTACAGTGCTCCTTCTACACAATGTTATTTTTAGCACAGGCAACTCTTAACCTGTGGCATGAGAGTGGCTAGTTCTGAAGTCTGTCTCTTATCTGCAATACTCAGTCCTGTAAGATGAGTCACACAGGTCAGGTGCAGTAGCTGGAGTCAAAGAGAAGATCAGCTAATCATGTAAGTGCTTGCTGTTGTTAAATGCAGTACTTTCACGTTCAGGCCTGTAGAGATTGTACAAAGGAGCCAGCATATCATTACTGATTTTGCAGTGAAATCTGTCCTGGAGTTTGCAGCAGAATCTTTGAGGCACAAGCATTTTTGCAGTATAGCCATGCTAGTTTTCTAGCAAGTTACACCAATAGCATTAGTAATTTATAAAGGTTTTTTTAATGGGATTTTGGGGGGAGTGTGTGAATAAAGGCCAGCAGAATTTTGGACATGCTAAACATGTTATGTATGTTTATCCAAATATTCCTAGACTTGCCAGTGCTATGCAGCAGGAATACCAAATAAACTCTTCAAGTCTACCATGTTCTTGAGTTTTATTCTCCTATACTCTTATGGTATTTGTCTGTGGACACATGTACTCTGGGGCAGTAAGGGAATGTCTTCAAAAACAAAGCAGGCATCAAACTTGCATATGTTTTGACCTCAGCCTTTTACAGTTACAGCTGTTTGAATGCTGGAGAAGACCATAGAGGGTTTCTTACCCTGAAATGCTCTTAGGTCAGTGGGACCTGATGCTCCAGGTCCTTGGGCAGGATGCACATGGATTTTAATGCTCCCTGTGCTGGAAGCACAGCAGTTCTGAATTTGAAGCAGTTGAGTAAGACAATGTCGTCAATGTTTACGATGAAAGCAACTGTGAAGAAATGACATCTGGAAGAGCGGAAGAGCAAGGGGTAAAATGGTTTTTTGGCAGAAGGAGGGTAACCAACATGGCACTGCAGCTGAAGTCTCTGGACTTAACAAAGAGGTTACCTTGCCTGTCCTGGATTTACAGCGCGTTCTCCTAGTGCAGGTGCAGGCGTTTCCCTTTTGCTTCTTTCAGGTTACTGGCTTGGATCCTCCAAACAAGTAAAGGCTGTCAAGCAGTACGTATTTGTAAGAATAGCTAAACATGATGTAGTTTAAAAAAGGCAAACAATGAGCATACAAAATTTTTTGTATCAGTTCATCTGGTTATATATTAGAAGTTAATTTATTCACACTTTTCAAAGTGTCTGGGAGGAAAGCCTGGCATTGGTTTTAATTCGTGGAACTCGTGATTGAGATCAGAAGACCACATGAAATGTTTCAGAAAGACCTGGCTTAGTAAGTCCCCCTATTTGTGAAGAAATACCAGTATTATTTTGGATGTGAAAAAAGTTCAAAACCCACTGCAAAAAGCAGGAGAAGATTGACCTCTTTCATTTCTGCTGGTTTCACCAGGGGAAAAATTGCCAAGACTTCATTTTAGAAGGAAAAGAGAAGATTTAAAAAACTAAGACATTGAGAAAACTTACTGGGTTTTAAATAAAAAATTACTTTTTCACATCCTCTTACCTCATTTTCATCTTTTCTTTCTCTGTGCCTGTCTTCTACAAAAAGCTTTTCCTAAGACAGGCAAACCAACACTTCTAGTGTATAGCAAAGCTGACATAGTCCTACTCAAGTTCTCAAAGAGAAATCTGTAAACAAGGGACTTGGGGTGTTTTTCTTTCTTTTTTTCCCCAACCAGTCTCCCTGTGAAGTTCCTCCAACCTACCTCCAATAAAATCTGCAAGGTTGCTGTGGTCCGTCATTACTGTGCCTGTACTCTTCTGCAGCAGGCAATAGTTAAGGGAGGAAGAGGGATTTCCACAACAAGGGCAGGGAGCAAATGATGCACAGAACAAGAAAATGTTGTGTTCTGTGCTAGTGTTATTCGGATGCTTAGGGTCTCCACTAAGGGTGCTGTCCAGGCAAAAGAGGGGATGTTTTTTCAAGCCTCAGTCCGACTGTAATCTGAGGAACTATTTCATCATGAAGATTATGTGTAGATGTTAGATGTCTGTCCTAATGGCTGCTTCTTATTGTGATTTCAGGCAGCAGTTTTACCCTTTAGGATGCTCATAACAGATCAGAGCAACCATTTACCAGCTTTAGGAGCCAGAGTTTTACCAGCATTAAAGTCTTGGCTTCAGTGCTGTCTGGCAGAAATTTAGTGGAGACTGTTGTATTCGGGAAATGATAAGTTAGAAGTTGTGCTATGAAGGAGCGCACCACAAAAAGCCACCTTTATCAAGTAGAACAGACCTGACTTGTAGCTATTAATTTTATGTTGATGTTGCTGTCGTGGTTTAAGCGTAAATCAGCCATGCAGTTTGCTACATGTAGAATCGAAAGAATGCAACTCCCACAGGTTAAGAACAGTTTAGTAACTAAGGTATAACACAAACCACTACTGCTACCACTAATAATAATAATGACAAGAGTAATACAAGGGAAGAGAATACAACAGCTCACCACGTATACTCAGCCCAACCAAGCAGTGCACCCCCCACATCCTTCCGGGTCTCTGCTCTCCATTTCTGCATCCTGGGCATGATGTGCTGTGGTATGGAATACCTCTTTGGTCAGTT
>JAOEHY010028914.1:5819-30590 GCA_025447955.1 Psilopsiagon aurifrons
GGGGGGAGGCTAGAGTTGTGAGAAACTAATCCCAGGTTGAACCCAAAGATACTGCAGGTGAGGGTGGGAGGGGTTCTACTTCCACCACATGGCTTCTTCAGGGCTCTTCCGCCAGCCACTGTGATCTGAGCCTTGGACTTGCAGCTATCTGTTCTAGGCAGGAGGCATACTCAGTCTCACTTACTGTCCTCCCCAGGGACAGGCTTGTCTCTCTCATGGCAGGTTGCAGGTCTCCTGTATAACGTAACCCTGCCATTGTTAGAGAACCTGCCTCATAAAGATGCACAGCAGCTGCCCAGCGCAGCAAGCCAACTACAAGAAAGCGTTAATTCCCAAATACTGTAAAAAGTTCATTACAATTCTAAATGGGATGAGAAAAAGGGGGTTTGGTTCCATTTCTTTTTTCAACCTGAAGTACGTGAAAATCACAGTTATGAAAGCATAAACTGTGCTGAGAAGAGAGTCTATCTTCCCATTTCAGAGGAGCTGCAACAGGATACAGATCCTAAGGCACCAACTTCATGAAAAAATGAGGGTTTTCAGTGTTGGCAGCCGTTTAAAGTACGTGCCTGAACTGAGAGTGTGTTAACCAGCTTAGCTTTCTTCAGAGAACTCCTCCATCTGGTAAGGCTCCCTAGTATTGTACAGTGACACACGAGACCCCACACCCACACACACCACTAGCATCTTCAGTGACGATCTGTGTCCTGGGAAAACTAATTGTAGCTCCAAGCTCTGCATTTTATGAGCTTTGAGTAATTCTTAGCATTCAAAAACCTCATTCCAAAGGAGAAGAATAACAAAGTTTTAAAAAAAAAGGAAGGATGGGTAGTGGTTGGCATGAACAGAAATGGGCACCAGAAGCTTCCTTCTCCCTGCACATAGTTTTGGTTGCACTTACATGCTGCTGCATTCAATAGTTTCATCATTCCACATTAAGTGAAATTCTACTCTTCTAAAAAGTGGAGCTCTAAGGATTTCTGGGTTACAATATCTGCTTACAGGCAATGTTCTTGAACCACGTATTGTCCCCTCAGCCACTAAGCACTGTACAAAAGGAAGTATCACTAGCCTCATTCTGCAAGCACCAAGCCCAAGGCATGAAGAAGCTGCCTGACTCATGTAAGACTGTAATGATGAACCTAGGCAGAGTCAGGCCCCAAACTCAGATGTGATATGCAGCCACATTACTGGACTCCAGCCCTGTAACCAGAGAAAGATGTCATTCAGTTCATAATAAACTTCACTGGACTTAGGAGGCAAAGTCCATCACCTTTGCTGGCAAAAGGCTAAATAAAGGATTCAATCTTGCTAACACTGCCTGTGAGTCATTCCCAGGGATGTCCCAGAGAGAGGCAGCAATGCTGGCAACTGGCTGCAGCTCTCACACACTCAGTCAAGCCACGTATGTGCAAACAATTTAGCCTTTATCCACCTCAAGGATCCGAATCAGATGCACCTAAAGCACTTCACTTCAGGTCTGTAAGTCCAAGCTCGCTAACAACACACCAGTGCAAGTAGACCTTTGAATTCAAGACTACTCAGGTACATAAGGACAATGTACCGGAGTAGAAGTTTGATCTTTCCAAAACTGGAATAACTGATTTCCACAATATTTTCTAAAATTAAGAGTAGCACTGGAAATTATTAAGCGTAAGGACATTTCATACCCATTGAATTATGTCTCCATTTACACAGCATCAAATTCATCAACTTGTTTTCACTTAAAATTTGAAAGAGAACAATATTCACTTTTTGTCTTCCTTCTCCCTCTGCTTCTCCATGTCAAGAGTTTGCTTATGAATGTAGGGAAGAGACAAAGCATACAATGAAGCAGAATTATTTGCTGCTGGTTTTCAAAGTTGTTACTGCTGCAGTTACATGCAGGACACTTCAATATCTCTGATTCATATAAATAGCTATTTATATTATATAATATATATTTTTAGTGTATGTTAATATATGAACATATGTATTACAGTACATATTGAACTGTTTAGATAACATATTGGTCAGAAAGGACAATGTCTTAAGCCACACAGAGCTGAAGAGAATTGTTTCTGTTTAATTGTTCTGTTTCACTGAATGCTTATTCCACTCCTTTAAACTATTTTTCCTGTTGTTCTTCTCAGCTGGGCAGATACAGCTGTCACTGTCAGCACCAAAACTGTATCTACAAAATGCTCTATAAAAGCCTGAGTTCTAATATCACGGTTTAATCGGCCTTAACCTGACTAACTTAATGAGGAACAATTGTGTAAGTGGGCAAATAATTTATCTTGGGGCTGTGAGGCAGATAATTTTAGTTAATTTTTTCCAGATGGCTTCAAAATCTGAAAATTAGCCAAACCCTTTACCTACCTACTGAAAGAGCTTGGATGCCTTCCCTGCTGATTCATGACAAGAACATGTTGTATATACTCTATATAGCATGATACTCTAGGTTCTTGGCCACCAGCGCAGGGATATGATTAATCAGTTTCGTTCCATTTATATTAGAAATGCAGATTAAACACAAACTTCTTACAAATTTTGGGTGTGATATTCTTCCCTTCTTCTCTTTGATCTAGTAAGCTCTAATGGCAGGAAATGAGGTAGTGCTGCTCCCAGCAGCACAGTGAGCTAGGATAATACTACTGCTTTATGTGTATGTACATGTGTATGTACCCGTGGGTGAATATATCTATCTCCAGCACAGTGCTTTGAAAGCTTTGATAATAAGAACCATCTAGAACACACCACAAAATACAGTGCTTGTGTTAGATATGGATTAATGATACCTAGTGCACAGTTATCCTGCAGTGACAGCACGTCCTGTGACTGTCTCTGCCTACATAGCAGATGGCTTTCCTTGGAGCTGTCCTCTCTTTACAAGGGCCCAAAACCACAGCCAATAGGTCATCCTTGCTTCCCATGCACCATCCAGGAAGATCCTGAAGTGGCTATTACATGCATCTTCTAAAGGCCTCCTGCCCAGCCCATTTAGCTTCCTTCAGCAATGCCCCAGCACCATCAGTCAGCATCCTCCAGAGCAAGGAGAAGCAGAAACTCAAGCCAGCAGTAAACAAAAACAAGCAAACAAAATGCAAAGAAAAAGCAACAGGAACAACTTAGAAGAGGTGTAACTGCTCCGGCAAAGCGTGGCAGGACAGAACAAAGGAAATCAGGAAGCTGGGAGTACCAGCAAGAACCTTTTCTGTAAGAAGCCACATTGAGAGGAAAGACTGCAGAGCTTCCTCCCTGGCAGCCTGGTACCAACAGTTTGATTCCAAGGGCAATTCTTTTATGAGACAGGAAATCATTAATAGCGCAACTAGTTTTCCTGGTGAAGAGATATTGGTTGGAGCTGAAGGAACTCAGGTTTCCTTCGACTTACACAGACTCAGAAAAATCTAAGTCAAGAGGAGGATTTCTGGATCCAGTTCCTGTCCTTTCGCTACCACGACTACATGCAGCTCCAAATGCTGCCAGAAGAAGTCAAGTTCAGCAAACAAGACAGAGCTTAAACATCAAAGAGAGGGCTGTGAAAGTCAGCTAAGCATTAGGACAGAGAGAACACAATCTCTGCTCTTGGTGGTGTTTAAGGACAGACTTCACAAAGATCTATCAGAAACAGTGTGGGAGCGTTGATCCTGGCTGGGAAAAGGAGGATGACAGTCATCTGTTGAGAGCTGGCCGCCATCACCAGCCACTTTCACTGGTGGTTGAAGTGCTATTTTCCCAGGAGAACCTGACAACCCAGCTGTGAAGGCAGGGATGTGATTGCCCTCAGTACCATTACCGGTACAAGCCAAAACGTGACAAATACTCTTCTACCTGCCCTTCACAATCAGCATTCAGTTTCCCATTTGAAGATAGCGTGTTTCTAAAAGCAGAACATTCTTTCACTTTACATAAGACTCAAGGACCTAGCTGCATTACCAATATCAGCCACTTTCTCCCTCTCTCTTTTCTGTTTTGCACATTGGTCATGTCTGATCAGTATCAATTCCCAACAAAATCATTCCCCTTCTTTTCAGTCTTACTGCACTTCTTTGAGTCTCTGATATATTATTCAAGCCATCTTTGAAGCCTTTTAAATCCTGCTAAATCCTTTAGGAGACAAAATATTAACATAACAACATTATACTGCTTTCAGTGCTATTTCCCATTCCCTTGTTTCTATTCTCTAACATCCGCTGTTTTGGCTTATGCCGTATGGTTGGGGAAGGAGGGCTGAAATCTCTGCAGGGAAACATCTGCATTATGCGGATTTTCACTTTCTAAAGGAAGAGCCTCAGGTGTGTAGGCGTGTTCTTGTGAGCAACCTGGGGGAAAAGAGGGAATTTCCACTGGATTTGTTGGAAAGCAGGGATGTAATTTAACTAATAGATTCTCAAACACAACTTGCGCTGATGATACTAGGTACAAAGTCTTGCTTCGACTCAAATTAGATCACACGACACTTCATAAAACATCGCTATTTCTTATATAGCTTTCTCATTTTGCAAGTACTTTTAGTTATCCATCCTGAGAATCCAAACAAAAGCAAATCATAAATGCTCCTATAGTTTGTATTCCTTTCCTGTAGAAGATACTGAAGTATTTTATTCATTTAAATACCTGAAACCCATAATTCTAACACATTTTTGCTATATGCTGTGCAGAAAAGACATTGCTTTTAGGTGAAAAGTAAGTAGCTATTAATTTGGCACAACTCTTTCAGTTATGACGCAGTTACAGGAAGGAGGTGGATATTGCACAACAACATGTCATTTTACTTTGCTGTAATTAAAACCATGCTTAAAATTTTCTTATATCTCTAGTGAATGGTGCTTCTAAAAGTCTAATGAGACTTGCGATTAAAATGCTGTATAAACCAACTTATGAACTCAAGCCTATCTTCTCATGCAGCAATTTGTCTGTTCTAGAGGAGATGCAACTTTGAGGAAGATCCAGGTTAGCACAGATTCAACCTCAGAAGGCTAAAACTCAGAATTGGAAATGCTGCACCAAGCCAGAGTGTGTCCTAATGTATATACGTGTAGCTGCAACCACTTGCAATTTTCCAGGTCTGCACCTGTGTAACTAAAGGCAGAATGCAGGTATCTGCTTTCCCTTTGGACTTCATATTCAGTTAAGACAAGAAAACCAATTCACTCTGGTCCCACTTCTTATGTTTACTAAAAACCTTTAATTGCTCTCTACAGGAAATACTCAGAGGATGCCCTTATGCTGACACACACAATATTACACAGGATAATTCCCTACTAACCTGTTACTAAGATCTCTGTGCAAAGCTGGAGATATCAAGGCGGGAACAAGCAGCTCCATCCGACTGTTGCCGATTTTCCTCATTTGCACCCATACAAGCTGAATTTAGAGCATGTTTACAGAGCAGTTTTTAGCAGCGTCAAAGGCTGTTTGCACAGATCTGCTGACTGGCAAACCTAAGGCATACAGAACGCATGTAGGACCAACAGTAAAAGCAGTAGGCCATAAAAGGTCACAATTTCTTAAGCAGAACTGAATAAATTCACTTGAAAGACCAGAAATACGAGGTGGCCAATGGCTCACAAAGGGAGAAAAACAAAACTCAAACTTTCCAAAGAGCAAAAGCTTATTAATCTTTTTCTGTTCAGCTTCTAAAGTTTTATAACCACACCTCTCACCTACAAATACTCAGTCTAAGACCAACATGTCTTGTTCCGTGTAAACTCCCCAATCAATGCTGCCTCCTTTTCTATTAATCCACCCTTTAAAATACGTTCTTTTATCAGGTTTTAATGTCTAACATGATTTAATCAAGAACACATGCCTCATAAATATCATCTGTCATGTTCCATTAGTTTCATGTGGAAAAGTACAAGTCAATAAACAAAGGTTGTGCCATAAATCTGCCTTGAACACATTATACCTCAAATAAGAAAATAAAAACATGTGTGTCCTTTGACCTGGATATTCTTAAAATGGAACTTCAGGTATTGTCTTATGCCTTTAAAAATGTCTAAAGCATTCACAGTTAATTGCGTACCTAAGCAATTTCAATTTACATAATGTTGATATGGAGACGGTGATTAAATAAGCACTATGCCTTTAAGGCACCTGTTAAATAACATCACTGCCTCTAGGTTAAAACTGATATCCCGCCTGCACAATGAAAACCAGGTCTCTCCACCATGCAACTCTGCTGTAAAAATCCCTCGTAACTCAGAGAAGCCATTGGGTTCACTTATTAAAAGAGAGAGGGGAAGAAAGGGAAAAGAAGGGATAGAGGGAAAGCACCTTCTCTTGTGTGCTGCGTGGAAATGTGGTTGCGGTAAATACCATCAAGTCCTAACAGCACACACAGGATGGCTGTGAGCTCCCCTCGACCCCTCCACTTTGTCACCAGTTCTCCGATCGTTCAAATACACAAACAATTTCGGTACTTACACCAATGATCAAATTTGACGCTTGGGTCACCTGAGAAGTTTTAGTTAAGGAAATTGACAGTCTCTCCAGCGCTGCAGACCACGGTCACTGCTTTCAGCCTCTCCTGCTCTTTACGACAGCACTTTGTGGCTTTTGGTATTTTCCACTAATGATTGCAGCTTGTCATAGGCTGTTGGGGAGCACTTAGTGGTTTGTGGGTGGTGTGGGACAGATGCTCCCTGAACTCAACATCGATTACTTACAATAGCAACAAACTGGATTTAATTATCCATGTGGTCCTTCCCAGTTCCTCGCTCCTACCAATCCAGTGGGCTTTGGATCAGGCACCCCCCCGCCCAGCATCCTGCTCTTCCCCCAACCCTTCAGTCACCGACTAATTGGCCTGTGATGTGCACAGACACAGATGGCCTGGATGCCCTAACCTGCTCACCATTCACCTCTCAGAAGGAAATAGCTCAACATATTGCCTTTCCCTACCCAACTCTGCAGCTGGGTATTTGCTCCTATGGGGAACAGCTGAAGTTAACATTGAACAGTTTTATACAAGTCCCCACACAGAGTTTCCTAGATTTCTGGAGTGAAATGGGATCTGCATATTTACAATCTGAGTAATTTACTGGTTCCTCTGCCTCCTGTAATTTGGAATTGTCTTATGCTGTAACTTGGAATTACAGGATAATACTATGAGTCAGGAACTGGTAAGGTACAGCACTCATACAGTTATCAAGCTCTGACATTCACTTACTCAAATCTCTACCAATCATGTTTTGTTAAATCACAGAACCACAGAATGGTTTGGGTTGGAAGGGACCTTAAAACTCATCTAGTTCCAACCCCTGCCATGGGCAAGGACACCTTCCACTCACAAAGTTCATCATCTCGTTGTAGGAATGTCCACTGCTTTTGTTCCAACTCTAATACTGTCCAAAGAATGTCACTGTGCCTTATGACACTCCACTGTGCTTACCTGTGTGAGGGCAACAAGCAGACCTCTGCTGCTGCCCTCATAGCACCACCAGCCTGAGGTTGTGCCTGGGATAGACACCTTCTTATGGGGTTCCTCTGGGTTCCCAGTCACACCTACCTGGTACTATGCAGGTCAGTCCCAGTGCGGGACAGTCAAAGCTGTGACTGGATGTTATGGGGATGGGAAGAAAACACAGGAGAAAGAAAATGACAGCAGATACAGGCAAAGGAAGAGTCATCAAGCAAGCAACTGTCACATTCAGCCAGCGGTGCTAATGCGGCTGACACCTCACAAAAAACTGTAAAAGCATTCCAGCACCACAAAATCGTTGCAGTATTGCTGAGCATCACTACTGATTTTACCTGATAATCAAAATAGGTTAGTTATAAACAGCACCACTGCAAGGAAGGGGCTGACAAGGGGGATTCCTGTCACCACAGGAACTTCCTCACTCTCACACTACCCAGCTGGCAGTACTACAAGACCTGTAGGCCCACATTAAAACTGTGAATTGTAAAGCACCACAAGACTAAGACAGCATCCAGTAGGATGAGCATCATCACAGCACCCAGCAGAGTAACCCTCCCAGCACTGATGCAGCCCTGGGCAAGTCAGAGTTTAGAGAACCAGCCCAAATGGCTGGGCAGTGACTCAGACGTCCGGAGCGTCTCACAGGACACGCTGGGAGTGCACAAAGTGTTTTATTTTATATGCTGAGGGAGAGGACACTTCACGTTCTCAGTGCCAGAGAGAGAATCAGTGTATGGTACGCAGTTCCCAAGTGCTTACTCCGAGGCTGAACATCTAACCTGGCTGAACACCAGGCCCCATTGCTGGCAGAGGAACAAGTCTCGTCCAAAACCCTGCACTAATTACAGTTGCTCTCAGAGCCCTTACAAACATCAGGTTCCACTTCTCAGCTCTTGTGTTTCCTTTTCTTTCAATAACAACATTTTTAACAGAAAGCTAGTTTTCCAGGTCAGAGGACTCCACACATCAGAACAGATTGATAGGAAAGTCATAATACTTGTAATTCCTGAGATCTTTTATCTTGCATGTCTCAGACAGACTCCAATGGTATCACCTGGCAAGGAGCCACTGGAGTTCTGCTACTAAGCCATCATGATAAGATCAGCACTGAGTGGAGGGAAAGGCAACAAAAATCTCCCACCTTTCCCTGGATTTTCATCCAAACAAATGAGTATGTCACTTCAATTTCCCCATCAGCAAAGTTTCAGTGACGGAAGGTCAGCCCCAATCTCCCTCAGTCACTCTACATCAGTAAAAGAGCCACTCTTCCACCCCACTGCTTGTCTACAAGGCCTCAACTCCTTGGTGGAACCATAGATTATCCCATGGCAATCATCTGCATCACACGATACTGGAACTCACAATGGGACAAATTCAAAATTAATACTATTGTACCAGTCACAGAAGATGCCGTAAAAGGTGACTCACAGAAAGCACGAACTATGCAACAGTCAATGCCAGAAGACTAAGCACCAGATCCAGAGAAGTATTTAGGCACTGAATTTTCACTGATGACAATGGGAATTAGGTGCCTAAATACCTCTGGATCAGACCTTCAGTAGGGCAGGCTTCAAGGCTTGATTTTTCAGCAGTTCTATGCTTACTGCAAATTCTTCAGCACCTCCTTTGAGGAGCAAGTCCTTCAAAGGAATGCCTAGGAGACTCATCACATGCGTCTTGAAAATAACCATCCAGTTCTCAAAGGAAACAGACTGGACCTCTGGACCTGCTAAGTACATGCAAACAAACCACACTTTTTATGACCTTGTTCAGGTGTCACAGCGTGGCTTCCTAGGAGCCGTTTAACCCTGTGAATCTGTAAGGCAGGATCCTGTCTCTATTACCAGGCTTATGGAGTGGCAATACGCTAGGAGGCATCTGACAACTATTGCATTGTGGAATACCTGACACACATTAGCTGCTCATTGAAACTTCAAGGTTGTTTTCAGTTAACACAGACACCACTCAATTTCACTGGCTTTTAAAATGAAACAAAACAAAACAACCAAATGAAAAAGACAAAACCAAACCAAACAAGAAACCTGACCACGATAATATAAACCAAGAACCCGACAGAGTTCTATAACCCGCCTTCTATAAAGAAATTGAATTGCACATGCTCTTAGTGGACAGCAAAGGGCAATCCTTTGCCCCATTCAGAAATATAAATCAAAGATACCACCCAAAGGAAAGGGGAAGGGGAAAAAGGCCCTTGCGATGACAGTTCAGATTGAAATTAATTTCCCCACTTGCAGAAATTCTGAAAGTGTTTGCTCTGGGTTTTTCATCCCCACCACACGGCAGCTGCTTTTTTCCAAAGCACACACTCCCACTGTTGTGGGCTGGTGGAGCAAGACAGCCAGCATTGGAAACAGACATGTCCCGCGGTGGCATGACAAGCAGTGGGCACAAGCGGCGACACCACAGGGTGCACAGAGCCGTAAGTACATACACAGACACAGGCTTGTGTCTGGCCCAGGGACTGACAGAGGGGAAAGGTGTCACAAATATAAATCTCAGGCTGGGGAGCCAAAGAACTCAAGTGAGTTTGAGTCACATGGGTATCTCTGAGTTTCCCTTGGCTGCCACGATCAACTGTGGCCCGAAGTTGTAAAACCTGCCCACAGCTGCTCTGCTCACCCCCAACCTGATGTTTCACACTGTGACTTTATGCAGGCTTGTTTGGGTCTAACAAGGTCCTTATTTTTCTACAATGCAGGAAATAAGGAAACCAGCCATCAATTATTAGAAGCGCAGCAGATCTGAGCCGCGTGGCTGTAAAACAGATTTTTCTTTAATGAAACTGAGCTGGCATTTGCCAGAAATAACAAGTGCCCAAGACCAAAATGTAAATCAAAACTAAAGGAGAGTTTTCAAAACTTTGAATCATTGGTAGCAACAGACAAGCTCAGAAGGAGGTTGGTATGATTTTGGAATGTCTTAAAAATGTGTGACTAATATGACTTCTAAAGACATTATTTGTGAGTTAGTATTTCAGTCTCCCCACAGAAAGAAAACATCATGACCAGAGAGGGCCACAATGTTTGCTGTAATAACTACTATGTTAGTATGTCACTATTGCTATGCTAGGAAGGAGGCTGAGAGCCTTTGTTTTCATTTCAGAAAGCAAAGAAAGGGAAGACGTTAATGTTGAAAATCATCAGTGCTTGGTAAGAGAAGACCACAGCTGTTAACCTTTTCCTATGTGTCCAGGTTTTAAACTCAGTGCTTGGTTTTAGCTGGTCTCAGCCCAGGTCCTAAGCAACGGGAGGTTCCATCACAACATCTCTGAATAGAGACTAGTCTAGTCAAGGAGAAGAGGTGCTGTTTGCTAAAGACAGAGACATAATAAGACGAAAGAAAGGGCGGATTTGGAGCAAACATTAGTTGCTAGTGATTGCCTTACCATAATTACTGTCAAACTGTGTGGCTGTAGTGTGGTAATACTCCTCCTTCCCCAGCCTGTCCCTACCCTTTGTCTTGAAACCCAGAATGAGGCCCTAAACTTCACCTCAGTATGGATGCTAGGCCCAAGGATTGCAATGCAGAGGGCAAACGAAGGAAGAGCAGCACCAGGTCCAGCAGCAGAATCCCATCTTTTACAGACTGCAAGTGGAAGCCATTGGAATGCTCCAGCTTGTTCATCTAGTGATTCTATCCTTGACTGAAATTGTCCATGGTTGAAAAGAATAATTTCTTTCAAAAGAACGTCTAACCTCTGCTCAGCAGCTCCCAGTACCAGAGGATTTATCACGTCCTTTGCTAAGCTATGCCAGGGTTTAATTAATCGCTTGCAGTCAAGGACAGGTGTCTTCCTTCTTGTTTGATCTGTCTCAATTTCCAGCCATGAGATGTCATTCGGCATTTATCTGCACCCAAGAGAACCCTCAAGTATCACCTATCTTCTCCTCTGGTGCACCTCCAGAACAGATCAGATTGCCTCTAATCTTCCATTAGTCCATGAGTGCAATACATGGGTTTAGCATATATTGGTTCTTCTCCAAATCCTTTGAGTTTTCAAAGTTGTTTAAGAAAATCTGAGCATTAATCCACCTTCCTGCAATTAGAGTGATGCTTAACAGAAAGATAAGATCATGTTATTAAAAAATATAGGGAAGAATCACATCACCTTGCACTCCACTGGAAATTTATATTCACACCAACTGAATATGAATGACATCCTGATCCTTTTTAGCACCACTACTTTCCAGGATATGCAGCCTCCTATTTATAAAACCAGGTGATATCCTCTATGCCCAGGTACATGTGTTGAACGGCATGAAAACATTCATTGCTCAGTTCCTGATCACTGCTTAAGAAATCCATGTCACATGCCAGTCGCTTCCCTATTTTTATTTATTACTCCCTTTATCTGAAGCCACAGACAAACTTTACTGGCCGTGGATTTCTATTTTCTGCTAGGATTTCAGTAGAAACTATTAGACAACACTGGGAACAAACTCAGACTTTCAGAGTTGTATACAAAATACCGTCACTGTACAAAATCTAGTTGTGTGATGAGTATCTCAATTCCTAAAGATAAACCAGTTTTTACTCCATTCAAAAAGCAACATTATTGTTTCCTATACCCCTATTTTCCTGCAATCAACACTGCATGTGACAATCCGAAATGTATTGCAGAAGCGTAAGTCCAGTCTACCAACACATCTACCTCTACCAGCCTCAACCTCAGGCTTGTTATAAAGCAAGAACAAGCTTGGTGAGCTCTTTTAAGAAGCAGAACAGCTTCCTTCAGCTGCTCTGTTAACATAGATTTCTGCCATAATATATCCCCAATTCTAAATGGTCTAAACTCCACCTGGACCATCAGGATGTAGATATGACCAACAACTAAAGGCCAAGACTGCTGGAGGACTTCAGCATGGTCAGTTAATTTTCATATTTGGAAAACAAGATGCATTGCAAATGAATAATAGTTCAATGTGAGCCTAATTCAGTATCAATAAGGCTATTTCCTTCTTCGGAACAATGGTTGGCATTTTCTATCCCCAACAGGCAATCATTTGTTAGCAATGGCATGTCCCCAGAATGCCACAGAACATTTCACAACTGCTTTGCACATAAAAATCAATCATTTTCCATGCCCAGTTGTCCCACCACTGGCTCTCCCAACAGTTTCTCTTAGAGCCCTTCACTTAGTCTGGTTTTTACTGTGTGCCTTCCCAGTGTTTTCCTGATACACAAATGAGTGACTAGAAACACCAACATTAGATGAGGAGGGATCTGAACTTTGTTCACTCACTCAGAGAGGATAGAAGCCTAGAGTATTACAGTTTGAGAGGCCTCTTGTAACTTTATAGTGCCTAAGCAGTTGAGTGAAGGAATTAAAAATGCCACAGGAAAGACAGTTGGGCCCAAAGAGTTACAT
Source organism: Psilopsiagon aurifrons (assembly GCA_025447955.1). Lineage (NCBI taxonomy): Eukaryota > Metazoa > Chordata > Aves > Psittaciformes > Psittacidae > Psilopsiagon > Psilopsiagon aurifrons. Next base: position 18,620 of record JAOEHY010028914.1, read on the forward strand.
CTCACAGTAGGATTTCCACCCCTTACTGTCTTTAAGTGAGTGACAAACAACTCACAGCCTGCTTGGGCATCATATGTCAAAAGCTAAGTATACTCCTAGTTAATACATTTCCTAGTGTTGAGCTCACACAACCCCTGTGGAAGAAGGAACTGATGCAGAGGAGACAAAAGGTACAGAGTATCAGGGGCATTCCACAACATACTGAATATCAACAGAGAAAACCTACAGCCACACTCACTTCAGAAAGTGCAATGGGAGATTTTCTTCCACACCAACAGAGCAAGACTGGTGCCTCTGAAGAATGAGTGCACATGCACCATGTACACGTATTATAACTCCGATCTATAAATCAGTGGATAACATGTTTAGAAGGTCCTTCTCATATCTAGCTTATATTAGATATCTGGGTTGCTCATCAAACTAGCAAAGGCTGTAGTCAGGAGGCTTCACACTGAAGGCAGTATCCAATTTTCCAGACTGTATTCTCTAGTGGTAGTTAGTATCATAATTCTTTTTTACCTAAATGCTAGTTGGTTACAAGGCCATTTTTCACCAGGCTTCCTCTCAAGCCTCCTATTATCCAGGCTCTGAAACCCTTCCTGTCACTTCAGAGTGCTTGTTGCCAAAACATCCACCCCATGACTGAAACATCTTTATCACCTCTGATATGCACTGTTCTTGATTTTCAAGTCTCCCAGCAACTTCTTCAGCAGCTAATAAAACCTCTGTGGTTGGTATTAACACTAACCCTTAGCAAGGAAAGTCCCCTAAGCAGATTAGTCCCATTTTGAGATTTAACCTGGGTACCAGTGAAGCAGACAGCTTCTGCAAAACAGCAGTGTCATCTCTCAAACCTGCCAAATAAACTCTCCATGTAGGTGATGCCATCATATATTCAGGCTGAAAACACTATTGATGATTAGTCATTCAACCCATTTGCTTTCCCCTTCTAGATTTTCGGTCCCTTTTGGATTGGCTTTCTATGACTAACCTTTCAAAATATACAGACTTGTAAAAGTATTTGTGGAAGTGGCAAACTTACAAGCAAATAGGCATAAAAGTGAATTTTGACAAAGCTGTCAGGCTATTCATGCCAGTAATCTCGGCCCAACAGCTTCCGACAGGATGCAGTAAGAGAAAGGAGATCTCATATAAATAATGTTTCCAATGAAATCCAGCCAAATCACCCTGACAGTTTTTAAGTATTTACACATTCAACAGACCCAAAAGCTATTTACACCAGTTGCCGTACTTCCACATATTCAGCCCGCAATTCAAATAAGTTACAAACCTTTCCATATATTTAAAAATAAGCCAAGAGCAAAGCTGCACAAAGTAGAAGACAAGAGGCCAAGAGGCTGAGAGCATAGTAAGAATAAGCTATTGAGACTCAAGGGCAGGGAAAAAGCAAGTGGGCTCTAGGGGTAAACATCCCCTTAAATTTCCTGCATACCCATTGAAACCAGAGAGATGCTGAAATGCTTGTGGATCTTTGTTTTGAAAAGAGAACCATTCACACACATAGTTTGTAGCTTATCCCCACAAAAATACAAGTCAGTGAGCCTTACCAAATAGCTCAGGAACTCAGGAAAAAAAGAATATAAGCCAATTTGCGGTAAGCTGACAAAAGGAAAAATAAGAAGCAAAACTGTTTAGATGAAAAGCGTGAGACATCTCTTTCTTTTGCCAAGTGAACTGAGTCCATACTTACAGGACAAACTTCCAGGGCTCAAGTCTGCCTCCTTTTTATGCACTCTTGGTTTTAAAATGGCGCACTTCAGGTTTGCACCAGAGCTAGGGATGATGGAATGAAGCCAGCTGAGTTTCAGTTGAACATAAACCAGCAAGGATGACTTCAAGGAAACTGAGCCTTACAACAATCAGATATCCAGAAAAGAGGAATTTAGTGTTGCTTTTTCTTCTTCAAGTTCTGGGAGACAGTCTCAGCTGCAAAATCTGTTTTGCAGAGATCTTGGGAACCTTGCAGAAGCTACCTGCACGTCAAGCCCAGGCAGCATGCATTCCATCAGATGATTTCTGCCTCAAGAACAACCAGAAGAAACTTCCATCTGCTGGAAGTCAAGGGCAACCCTGAAGTCGCTTCCTCCAGCAAACCAGCAAGGAAGATTTTCCTCCCAACAGGTACATATTATTGGTTACTTCCAACACAGTTCCCTTAAAGTAGCCTCCTTTCTCTCACCTCGGCCTGTCAAGCACCAAAATAAGTGGGAGAATTTGTTCCTCAGCAACAATTCTGAAACTAGCAGTGTAAATCAGATGCCACGCAGTAAGAAGGCAGACTAAAATGTTTCATTAAAAAGCTTACTCTCCCAAAGATAACAAACATGAATTTTGCACTTTTCTCCACTCACACTCAAGGGGACTTACCAACAAGCACCACGTATTTCACATAGCAGAGAGAAATCTGGTCCATACACACTGTGCAGAGGGGGTGCAGGCACGCTCAAGCAAGTGCCATCCTAGGCGGATACAGCCACACGTTGCAGTGCAGCATCCTGCTCCACCACCAGATCAGATCCCAAACAGAGCGCAGCCACAACACCCAAACGCTGCACCTGAACTAACAAACTCTGGCCCTCAGCATAGAAAATTAAGCTGGCACTGATGCTGTGCTGAAACAACTGTACTGCTTCTGGCTCCAAAACTGACTTATCTTTCTCTATACGTTACTCCAGTCCACTCCTGCAGCAGAAACATCTTGAACAGTACACAGACTTGCCTCAAAATGATACATGCGCAACAGCCTAGAAGAGGGTTCAAGCACCCTAACTCTTTTCATCCAAAACGTTTATGCACTTCGCTACATCAGCTGCAGACAAATCCTTCACCATTTTTGCCTGTTTCATGTACAATGGCAGAGCATACCAGCTTTAGACCCATGCACGGTATTGAACAGGAAGAAAAATGAAAGGAAAACATACTGCTCCGACTGAACTTGGCATCCGAGCTATTGGGCTGCTTCAGCTTGTGCACTTCTCACTCCAGGGCAGAGTTTAACATTTGGATCTTCTTCTCCATGCCTCAAAAGCATGGCTGCGATTTTCAAAACCATTCAGTACTGTCCTCTTCCTGAAGTCAACGCTGCAACTCCCTGCAATTTCAGCAGGAGCAGCAGGAAAAAGCAAGAGTTATGAAATCTCATGTTAAATCCTTTCTGGGATTTTCCCAGAAAATACTGGGTAATAAAACAGAAATGTCCTCTTTTGTCTGTTCGCACTTTAACTCTCTCTTCTCTGTTCAGCACAGATGGCGGCTGCGAGGTCGGCAAGACTTACTTACATAAGGAACGGTAAGAGCGAGCTGGTTTAGAGTGAAATGAGTCCTTCTGAATGCAAACTGCTGCTTTCCTCAAGCACCCTTCCTATCCTGTTTAGTCTTCTCTCTCAAGTGTCTGCCCTGACAGAGATGTTCCATCAAAGAGCACAACACAGCCTTCCTAAGTGAGTGATCATTTGCTCTAAGAGAAGGATTCAGGTTAAATCAAAGCCAGCTGCTTTAGAGAGGGGCGGGCAGCTAAAAAGAAGTTAAACAAAATGATAATAAAAAATGCAATCTAGAACCTACATACGTAGGAAATCTACGATTGTGTTTCAGATAAATAACTCAAAGGTATTTAAGCCTTACGCACGGAAAACAATTTTACTGCCTTTTTTTTTAAGTCATCCTCTTGCATTGTTGTTCTGCCCTAATAACTCTGAAATGTGCTACTCATCTCTCCCAGTTAAATATCCTGTTTCACAAGCCCACTCCTAGATATCTGAAACTGCACAGCATTTCTATCTAGCTTTAGGCATCTAGCATTCCAAAGAATTAATATTTAAACTTATTATAAAGGAATGGGGATTACGTTAAGCATGTAGCATTTAGCAAAACATTCATACTAATAAACTGGTGCGTTGCTTGTTTGAAGCACATTTATCAGTCTTTAAAAAACTAAAAATAAAAGATTATGCTCCAAAACTGACACATGTATCTATTCTCCTTTTAATACAACCAGGACTTAGATAGGATTATAGAGTGGAAGCGATCAAATTTCAATTTTTACCATACACTTAAAACTACATTATCTTTCTTTGCCCAGGGGATTGTTGACTTCGCTATTTAAGTGACTTAACCACAGCAAACTGTAAAAAAGCAGTGAATCACAGCACATATTTTAAATAACCCTAGACCATCTATCTCCTCTTGGGAAGTGCCTCATGTTAACATCTTAACATATTATTGCTCTTACAGCTCTTGATTGTAGATAAATTAATAAAAAGCCTAATCAGTTACAAGACATCACTAACTCTTTTTTTCCTCTTATATTAGCCTTTGATTTACACCTTTGATACGCTTTCCCAAACTAACACATACGATTTATTTACAGCATTGAAAGGCAAAATACATCATCTACTGTTATACAACTTTCTACTAGGTATTAAAATACCAGGTCCCTGGAGACACACTTCATATAGTTCAGCAAGTTCCAAAATAAACCAAACCACCAGCCCCTTAAGCACTTAAAACAACAATGGACATCTGTATTAAAAAGCTAGTTTGGCAGTATTTGATGATGTCGCCTTAGTGTCATTTACCCCCTGGCTAAATATGCAAACAAACACATAAGAATGTATTTGCATTCTAAAACAACTGACAAGTCTAACTCTCACAAAGCCCTCTTATCACACATGTAAATGCCAGAATTAAATGCAGTTTCAGATGGCTTGCATTCATTTATCCCTTAGAATAAATTCGATCAGGTAGATTCAATTACAGTGCTCTTTATGCAAAACAATCACACATACATTCAGACATAATGACAGAAAAGTCAGACATAATTATTAGATTTCAAGCAAAACAACTGCTTAAGGAAAAAAAAGATAGCACTTCAGCACTTTGTGACTATTTGACTGAGATCGACCTTGTATAATTCCTAAATGCTCATAACCTCAAAATAACCTAACACAAAGCATTTGCTTCTATTTCTTATTGCAGCTCTGGTAATGTGTCATCTGTTTTTGAAGCAGTCCCCTTTCTACAAATAATCTTAATCATTAACAATCATTTAATACATCCAAAGTAATGACAGTAATTTAAAAGGGAAACAAAAAACAGTCCTTGTTCCAGGTTACTGGTGAAGCGCAGAGATTGTGAGAACAGAAAGTTCCAGGTTCCAACTGAGATTTCACATACTGGGTGCCAGAAATGTAACAGGAGGGGAAGGGAAAAAGGGGAATTCTTTGCCTCTATTCTTCAAAGCCTGCGCAGAAAGGCAGTACTGCAGTAGTCTGAACTGATACTTATCTGAACGGAAGAACCGGCCCTTGCTTTTTTACATGGCCCATTTAAACGCAATAAAAAGGCATGAGTGGTTTTAACTGGTCATTCTGGCTATGTCATTGTAACGCTCCCTGCTCTCAGGAGAGGGTAACAGCTGTGGCATATTCAGAAACACATACTTTTGCTATTGTTTGCACATTTGCAGGGCAAGATTACGCTGTACCACAGTTAGAGAGCACTGCCCCTGCTTTGGAACCCTGTATTCTTTGAAACCAGTATGCTGGGAAACAAAGTTTGGTGGCTGAGGAGAAAAGGCAAAGAGAAAACAACAAACTATTAAAAGCAGTTTCATGCACTGTGAAATGATTACTAGATTGCATGTCTTGCTCAAGCCTGTTGACATAAAATCATAGAAACCTGGAGTGCAAAATAGAGCAGTTTACATCTATATTCCCTCTCCCATTACCCTGCCACCGACATCTTCAACAGTTCCGAAATCACTAAACAGCTGAGGTTTGTGTTTCTAGAATAATGGTAATCATGGTACTGAACATGGAAATTACATTCACAGTACTACAAATTTCTCTTCATAGTCTATACGTTACTCCACTTCCTAGCTTACAGATGGATTTAATCCAAGCTTGTTGTTCGTTCTACGAGCTTTTACAACAAAGAACTTTTGGTAATATAGAACAGAAATACTGACCCAGCTAAAGTTAGTGGACAAGATTCCTTCTGATATTAATTGTTTAGAGTAAAATGCTGTCCCTCCTATTCAACATGCTAAGAACCTTTGCTCACTGGAAGTAAACAAAACCAAAACCAACACTTTTTGCAATGATGAAGTACTATCTCCCAAAAGACGCTCACTGTACATGTAACAGTTTTACTAAATGGATCTTGAAGTACTTCCAGAATACATTGTCAAATCTACTCAAAATCCTCAGCATACACTTAACAGCTTCTGTGTATACAGGGTTGAACTCTGACACATGAATAATCATTTAGACATAGTTGAATACATAATTTGGAATATACTAAGTCAAAACTATTTGGAGTTGATGAGAATATTGTCAGGACCACATTAATGCACATACTTCAGCACTTGCAAGATTCAGACTTTTTCTTATTATAAGAAGAAAGGAAAAAATATTTTTCTTCTCATCCTATTTAGCAGAGTCTATTTAGCAGAGTATACGATAATTTCCATCTTCATACCACGTGTTAATGTTTTTTCTGCTTTTACAAGTACTGAATGCCTTTACGTGACAGGTCAATCATTAAATCTTCTGGTTTCTATTTACTAAATATTCGGGAGTACCAATGCCTAAATAGCAAAGAACTTCATTATTATGTACAATGCAAGCTCTTTTAAATTAAATGCATGAAAGAGTCATCTTCAACTCCGTGACTCTGGTTTTGCAACACAAATCATTAGAAGAACCTTCTTCAGCAGTAACTCAAAGTTATTTTCCTATTCAAGACAAACAAGCATTTTAGCCAGTTTAAGAGGACAGTTACAATTGATCCCAAATGCCTTTATGCACACATTTTGTAACCTGCAGTTTCTTCTCCTTTCTCCTCTTACAAAAAGGGAAAAAAAAAAAAAATTAGGAAAAAATAATAATAATAAAAACAGACCATGAAATAAGGAGTTCCGTAACTGCAAGTTCTAGTCAAATAAAGCTTTAAATTCCTTTTTGTAGCAGAGAGTTCAAATGCAGCAAGCAAGAGAACTACAGTGGAAAGAAGAACGATTTATTACTACAGCTCTATATAAAATTGAGACAGTTTAGAGTTTAGTGAGCCCATTCCCTGTCCCCTTATCAGCGATGTAATATTTATCAGCTCTAGGCAGTCCCATTTGCTCCAGTGGGATAACTCAGGTGAACATAGACAAGGTATTTGAAAGAAAATGGCAGAATCAGGCCCAAGACCAGTCAATACACCTAATAAGTCACATAACCAAAACATATGCTTTTGCTTAAGATCCCAACAGTGTAAGCTGTTACTTTTGCAAGGCCCGTCCTGCTAACCAAGGGAACAGCCACAGGGGTTTGAAATGGCAAGATTTAACCCTCCTTCTGAACAGCAGAAGAAAATGAATGCATTTCAATAAATCGGTTGTACAATTCCTGAAAGCAGCTACAGGTACAAAGTTAAAAAACAAAGCCAACCCACTTTCTCCTTGTGCGAATACAAAATACTCTCAACAGGGAAATATCCAACTCCTGCAAACCGAAGAGCTTATTGTTTTGCTCACTGTAAGTTAATATCTGAAGTGGTTACTGCAAAGGTCTGGGCCACTTGGATGATTTCCCAGTGGCACAACTACCAGGATAAATCTCGTCATTTCTACTGAGTCATGAATTAGGTACACGAATGAAACTGGAAAAGAATGAAAAGAAGTGGTTCCTGGTAACAGCCATAATCAGCAGCATAAAAAAACTGGGATACTTGACATCTTTATAGATCACTCTTTTGTCACCACTAAAGCTTACTTTCCCCAAAGTTTCTTTCCCATTGCCATTAATTATTTTACTTTCAAAACGGTAATACTGTAGCATGAAATTCAACAAAACAGAACCAAAACCATAGAATCCCAGTAAAACATTGTAAAAGGGACTCCATACCTTAAGGTACAGTTAGTCTCTGCCGAGCAGACCACAAATGCCTCTAAGAAGCACCGCCTGTGTGCAAATACTCTGCCTTGTAAGTAATACAGGGAAATCAATGAGCAAGAAAAGCATGGTGTGTATCACAGCCAATCATACCAGAAGGGGGAGGCTGGGTAAAAACTGGGTGTTTATTTTAAACAGCTCCCAAACAGAACAAAACATGATTCCAAAATAGTGATATTTTTGGTAAACAACCAACAGCTCCATCCTGCAAAGTTTAAACCCAAATGATCTGATTCCCAGAAGTAATCTTCACCACCGCTCCTCAATTATTGTTTGGCTGCTCATGTAAAATGACTTGCTCAGGCACAGAAGCATTCTGCAGGATAACTTAAAACACTGTGAAGGAGTGGAGTAATACCACAGAGACACTACAACAGCAGGATGCTTTCTCTCCATTGTGACTACTTCAAAGCTGCCCTTTTTATTAGTAGGGCAGTGTATAATTTTGATTCATTCTTTTTTGAAAACATAAATAAATAAAAAAAATAAGTAAAGCCACGTTTAGAAAAAAGAGTATCTTTTACAGGCATCTATAAAAATCGGGTTGCTCTTGTTAAAGAGCGTCCTTTACCCTCCGTACTTGCAGCTTTCAACTGTGGATAAACCAAAACCAGGAGGCACATTCAGTAATCTAACACAGACTGTGGAGGGAATTACTGGGTACATGGTACTCTGGGGCTGGAGAGCAGGAGACGCACAGTGCGATGATCTGAAATCAAGCTGTCATCAGTTTCCTTCCCAAAACCTTTTACTGGGTAAATCTGAATACTTCCCTCATTCCCATTTCTTAGCTCTCTTGTTGTATTGCACCCACACGCAGCCGTCCCTGGTCCTTTTGTTTATCTTCCTGAGAGAACCAGGGTTGTTGGGAGATGGTTTACACCACTCCTTGAAAGATCAAGTCGCTCTCCCGATTGCTTTTAGATTCACAGAGCTCTGATTTTACAGTCAGATCACAGTGAGTACATGAGTGCCTTCTGTAATTTCTGACTCAGAAGCACAGAGTGCCAAGCAGGGGTTGGTTGCTCACTGTATTAAGTGGGCGAACTCCAAAATGCCTGAGTGGACATTAAGGCACGTGCTGACACTGTACAGGCCAGAAGCAGCAGCACAGCCTGTATATTTTATATCAGACTCTAGCCCAAAACTTTACTTTCCCAAACTTCTCCTGAAAATATCTTCACAGGGAAGAAAAAAAACAAACAAAACCAAACAAATTATAAACAACAAACAAACCCCACAAAAACACACACAAAAAAAGGCTGAAATGAAACAAAAAAACTCCACCCAAAAATACCCTGCGCTGCCGTCTTCGGAAAAATCCATCATTATCCATCAAATCACCACACTCAGTAAATGAACCCTATTCTGCCCATGGACACCTCTTACTTACCCCCATGACTCAAGTCACCCATATACTGAAGCAACCACAAGGTAACACCCTGGACAGAAAACACATTAAACAAAAAAACAGTAGCAAAACTTAAACCACCTTTTTTTTCTTTTCCCCCAGTGGTGAAAAGGGGAAATTGGTCAGCCAGAAAAGGTGAATTAGCAACCTTCTCTCATGCCCACCTACACCTACTATGAAAGCCCCAAGTTGATGGAAATTACACTTTTCTCCTTTCCCTACTACGCCCCTGCCTCAGCAGTAGTCACCAGAGTAACACCTATGAAAAGAGAACCGAGTAGCTCAAAGGGAAGAAGAAGAATAAAGGAAAGTGCTTCTGGGTAAGATTTAAAGCTGGTATGACCCCTAGTCAAGTGGCAGCAACCTCGCTCACAGGACCACAAGAGACTTGAGTATCTCACGAGTCCCTTCTACAGGCAGCAGCCACAGCAACACAGCAGTACTAGAGCTGGTAGCTGTCACTTCATACTTTGTGAATCCTCCTTCTTACCCCTCCAAACCTGGTTCTGTGTAACAGACCTTCATTTCATTGCTGCCAAACATTAACAGCCTTTTCTTTTCCTTTTAATCAGGAGAGGAGAATTGCAGCATTAACAAACAGAAAAATAAAAAAGGTAATTTATAACCTGCTGCTCCACTCTGTCTGTATTCACTGGCGATGAACAAACACATCCTGCGGTTTGCAGGACAGACCTAGCACAGATTGAGGTGTTCATTAACATAACTTCAGGGCAATGAAAGGTGCCATCACCCTTGGGAACGGGCTCACAAAGGAAAGTGTTACTAGTCCAAGGGCACGCAGCTTACTTCTATTTTGCAGAAGAACAGACAGAAAGAGATGCGACGAAAAAAATCATAGTGGGAACTGCTTTACAACAAGAAGATAATAGTATGTAGATCTCTAAAATAGAGAATGGGAAAGGGCTGAGAGGACAAAAAGAGAATTACCTTTTTAACACTGCAGAAAACATTGCTTTAATACTAATAAACAGGTGCACACTCAGCTTTGCAAGCGGCTTTGTAGCATAAAGGAATGCTTCAATTCCCACTGATCCCATCCAGTGGTACCTTAGAGGGATTATTTCAAAACTAAGTTTTGATTAACAAATTCCAGCTCAGTTAACAAGTTCTAGCTTAAAAGGATAACTAACAGATTTCAGTGGGCAATTCCTAACCTAACTTCAGCTTTAATAATGGAGGGATGAAAAGCGGGCATTTGTTGAATTTGACCTTACGGCAATGCCTTTCAGGCTACCAGGAACCCCAAGCCTGAGGATTCACTGCATGAATACAGCATTTGTAACACCTCCTTGAAATACAAACTATAAATCCAAGCAAGCGTGGTGAAACTGCTGAATAAGAACGAGGCATTTATTGTCAGTCTGGCATGCTCGCAAACAAACACCCCACTCGGCGCAGGACAGACTAACCCAGTGTTCAGCACCATCCTCCCAACAACCACCTCCGAGAGCAGACCAAACCGAGCTGCAGTCGCTTAGGACACCTAAAGGAGATGCCGAGCTTGGGATTCCTTAAGGAATAGTGAGAAACACTCTGCTTCCCATCAGCAAAAACCACCCCGGTTTTGCGTAGAAAGGGGAGAAAAAAGTTTTAAAGCTGAAAGTTAGGAAAGATTCTGAAAACCAAAAGGAGAGGGGAAGCTTGATACACGTTTTGTCTGGCTGGGGGTGGTACTGCTCAGATCATGCGTTTTTAAACTCACCCTTCACGCTTTGATGTTTCTGCTGCTGGAAATAGTCTTTAGAGCCTCTAGCACATCGCAGCTCCTGCGCCCTGGGCAGGATGGGGATCCTCTCGAATATGCTGGCTCTTTTCGGGATGAAATCTAGCAGAGGCGCTGACATCTCAGGGGGGCTCTGCTGAGGCTCCGCGCGGTCACCGCCGTTGCTGACCGTTATTTTAAAGGACATCTGAGGATTCAACACAGCTTTACCAGCGCCGGGACGAGTCCCCCGCGGCAGTTCCTTCACAGGCGCTCCGGGGCATTTATCGCTCACCTCGAAGCGGGCGCTGCCTCTCTGACCCGCGGCGAGCTCACAGTGCATGTCCGCGTCCGGCTGCTGACAGGGCCCTCGCCGCTCTCCTGCACCGACCGCACAACACGGGGTGTCAGCCCCGCCGGAGGCCACCTCAGCCCCGCGCCGCCAACGGCCGTTAACCGCCGCCCGTGTGGCGGGGGGCAGCCCCGCTCGCTCCCCTCACGCACACCGGCCCCGGAGGAGGGGAAGGAGATGGGGCAGAAACGCGGGGCTTAGACCTCGCCTGTGAGGGACGGGGAGGCTGGCGCCGCGCCGCGGCTTTCCTCCCTCTCTAGGCAACACCGCAGGGCTTTTCGCAACCGCTCCCCGCAAGGCGAGACCGGCCGGGAGGGGAAGGGGGGGGCACAGGGTGTCGAGGCCGGTGCCTTTCAGCCGAGGCATCCAAACAGCGGCCACCCAGGCAACGGCGGACGCGGCGACAGCGCACGCAACGCCGCGGGGCGGGTTTGGCAGCGCCCGGCGCTCCCCGCTGGGTCACCGACCGTGAGGGACAGAGCCGGGCCGGGCTGTGACAGCCGCGCCGCCGCGCTCCTACC
>JAOEHY010028914.1:31066-41156 GCA_025447955.1 Psilopsiagon aurifrons
GGCCGCGCTGCCCTCCGGCCGCCGCCGCGCCCCGTCCTGCCGCCGCCGCGCCGGGCTCATGGGCTCAGCCCCGCTCCCCCGCCGCAGGGCCGGCTGCCAGAGTGAAAGCGGCCCGGGCCATTACCCTGGCGCGGCGGCGGGGCCAGCCCTTCGCTCGGACCAGTCGGGGCGGGCAGGGGGAGGGCTGTGCCGCCGGGGCCGCCCCTCGGGGCTTTGACAGCGGAGCGGTGGGGAAGGAGGGCCGCTTCGCCGGCAGCCCCTCGCGGCCTCGTCCCGCCCGGGAAGGGGAAAGGGCCCGGGGACCCCGCGCTTACCGCGCCTCCCTGCGCCCCGTGAGAGAGTCCGCACCTTCCCGCTGCCCGCCCGGCGGGGAGAGGGCCTTGCGCTTGCCCGCTTGGTGCCCCAGTGGTCCGTGTTTTAACTCGCACTGCCCCACTGCCAAAGGCCTGGGGACCCTCTTCCCCTTCCCCACGAGGTTCGAGGGTCCCCCATGCTTGTACACCAGACACACAACAGGCAGGAGCCACAGGGCACCCGCAAACCTCCCCGCCACCCAACAGCACCCTATAAACAACCTCTGTGCAAAAGCCTCAGCAGCTGCAGCGTGAGAGAGCAAAAGCCTTGCCAACAGCCTGGGCCCAGGAAGCAGGAGATGTGACAGAGGTGGGAACAACCTGGCCAAGACATCTCGATGACACAGCCTCAGGTACATTCAGTGCTTCTGTTTATATGGTGGCCATTCATCGTTCCCTTCCTGTCCTACAGGTGCCTGGAGCTGGCCCACTCCAATAGAAACAATTAGGCTAGCTCCGAGCAAGCAGCACAGAGCAGTGACATTTGCGCTGGCTCCTCGCAGGCCAGCTCGGGTCTGGAAGCAATCTAGCTGGGTTTATTAGCTTGGGCCTGGTTCCAACAAATGCAGGCTGAGCTATGGTGTGCAGCTTTGCACCAGCAAGCTTTACCAGCCCACTCTTTGCTGGCTCAGGGATGCCTGCACCCTGCTGCCCTGCACACTGCTCTCGGCACAGGTGCAGCACAGCAGGTCTGTAACACAGGGCAGCTCCAAGATAGGAGTGGCTTGATGTCATCCCTGATTTACCCGGGCATGAATCAGACAGAGATCTGGTTGGAAATCATGACTGTTCACATTAGATCTAAAGGAGAGGCTTGGGAGATTTAGCATGAGGAGGAGGGACAGCTACTGATCTGGCGTCTTGCTGCACCCCTCCTGAGGAGCATTACACAGTTAGATGACAGTGATCTTCATCTTCTGGCAGCGCAGATGCTGCACAGAGTGCCTCACTCACGCTTTATCCAACCCCTCAATAGCATATGCCACCCTGCAGAGTAAAGGAATGGTTCAAGACAGGAGTGCCTGACTTTTTCTTGGCAAATGCTATGAATGTTGTGGATTTGGTGGGAGGGAGACAACTGTCCATAAAATATATGAGATCTCAAGGTGGAACAAGCAGTTCTGGGAGCAGCAGTACTTAGGAAGCCTCATTTGCAGTGCCTCTTCTCCTCTCTTCCCAGCACAGACGCCCTGACATCTACTAAAGAAGCTTGCCAGCTTTTCCCCTCAAGAAGGGCAGTAATGGGGTCTTTTTCTTCTGTAAGACCACATCTTAAATTATCAGAATAGCTCTCTGTCAAACGTGGTTAAAAGCTGGTCAATGTCCTCTGAATGTTATTAGGAGCAAGGTGCTACAAAAAGGGAGAAATTCCCACATTACAGGAAACAAAACTAAATACCAACTACCTAGCACAAACAGTGGATTTTAACGGTGATGTCCTGGGGATTTTAAAAGCAAATACAAATTGTCAGTGTACATTATCCCTCTGCATGGCTGTTCTCTACAGCCACACAACTCTTCTCAGTGCTCTGCTGACTTACACCCATTCTCCAGTCCTATCCATCTGCAGGGCCATCAGGACTGAGCCGCTCTCTCTTTGGTTTGGAAACGCTGAAGACACCTGGCAGTGCTACCAGAAACAGTAATTATTGAAGACACAAATACACTGGAGTAACGCTCGAAACCTCGGTGACGTGAAGAGGCAGTAAAATTTCCTGAGGGAGATATTATTCCAGAACGCAGTGTAACCAGGGTAAGCCCACTCCTTCCAGGGCAGGAAAGGAGGGTTTAGCTGAACATGGGCTCAACTTGTGCAAATCATTGCAGCTATGCTGATACACACTGCCTGAACACTGAAACTAGAAGGGGTTTCCTAGAAAACAGGTAGTTTTCTAACTTCCTCGGGGGAACTGTGGTACGGAATCTTCCCACAGCAGGCAGGGAAAGGACACCTTCACCTCCTGGCTGCTCTGCCCTCATTAGCCCACGTCATTCCCCGTTCCATCCCTCGGGACACGCATGCCGTGCTCTGACTCGATCTTTCTGTTGCTTTTTCTCACCACGATGCAGAGTATTCTGCAAAATACCGGCAGGTGCCGCCACTCGCTCAGCAATAACGCAGGGCTGAGCCGCTCTGCAGGCAGAGGGGCACAGAGCCTCCTCCATCCTCTGGGCACCCTCTGAGCAGGAGTTAAAACAACCTAGGAAGCCTTCAGGCTGAAGCACATCGCAGCTCCAAGCTTCAACAGCCCTTAGGGTTAAGGCCCTGCACAGTAGGATGAATTTCTACATGGCAGGTCATCTCACAGAGATGTAGCCTGCATAGCTCAAGCTGTAGGTACCCACATTCCTTCTTCTTTCACACCACTGTTTCCTCTGTTTTGAGAGGCTTTGCAGCTGCCTTGTCTTTGCTGGCACTATCCAGCTGGGAATGCTCATCCCTGGGTCTGAGAAAGAGAAGCAGGCAGTGGATGGAAATCCTCCTCCAGACCTGGCTGTGCTCCCCAAACAGAGACTTGACACCCCTAGAGCTGTTCCATAGCAACAACTTGGCTCCTCCAGCAAGTCCACAGACATGGGAGGACCAAGTGCCCCTTGAATCACTGTACTGATGAAAAGAGTTCAGCAGTTCTCTTCTCTGCTGAATCAGAAGATGTTTCATATGTTTCAGTTCTGGAACAAAGGCCAAGAAAGTGCAATCACGGCTAAGACTCTTTTATGCCCTGGGTCAACGTAACTTTGCTTTATGCACACACTGTACAGCAAATACTGATTCATCCAATTTTGTCACTACATCCATGAACTAGATGGGTGTCTCCCCTTCTGTCCTTGAAAACCAGTCATTGGTCTCTCTCCCCATGACAGCAATACTCTTTTTTTAGTAGACTATGTGCAGAGAGCAGATTTCTCCATACTAGCCTTCTTGTTCAACATTCCAGTTGCCAAGGGCTGCAGTCATGGGTCATAGTATGATCCACAGCTAGCCCAGCTGCCTCTTCCTTCTGTTAATGAAATCCCCGTCACCAAAGCACACCTTCCAGTTGAGGCAGATAGGCTGCCTTCAGTCCCTGAAACTAGGCCCTGGGTGTTGCTTCATTTCAAGTCAGATATGAAAAGCAAGGTTGCAATTTGGGATAAAAAGCCCCAGGAGGAATGCAACTGCTTGCCTGAATATTCTCTTACGAGGTAAAGTGGGTAGGACACAGGTGATAAGTAATCAGAGACTTGCCCATATGCCCATTCACTCCTACTTTGTGACCAAAGAAAGAGAAAACAGACAGGAGTCTAAGGCTAGCTCAGGCTGGGACAAAATCATACCTCAGAGCAACTAAGAAAAAGCCAGGACATAGACAATTGCTGGTGCAATGGTGCTGGTTATGCTGATTGGTGTCCTTGGAGCCAGACACTGCTGAAAACACCAGCAAGATCCTTGGCCTCGTGGATCTGGGCATTGATGGTGGTAGGATAAGGGAGTGACAGCAAAACCAGCTCCTGAACCATGTCAGCCACAGAAACTAGGTAGTCCTGTACCACCACAGCACAGTTACACAGAGCAGTGAGGAGAAAACCACAGTTTAACAAGTTTGATGCTTCAGGGTTTCCCTGAAGATCATGTCACTGCCACAGCAGTGGTTTTCTCAGGATCCACAGGTACTTTTGCAGACACAAAGCCTCTGCTCCAGACAGCATGAAGCCCTGTGGTCACTGCTGCACAAGCAGAGGAGCAACTGTCCTGGCTTGAGATGATGCTGAATACATGAGGACAATGAGAGATCATCTCTAACAGGTAAGGGGAAACAATGGGGGAAAGGACATTATGTGAAGGGGACCCCAGTTTGCCAAATCCAGTCTTCGAGGTGTGCTCTTTACCTTTGTCAGGAGCAGGCAGTTGTAACTGGCCTCCACATTATGGCTGTTCACAAACCGGATCTTCGAGAAACTCGTGGAAGCTGCAAACTCCAATTCCCCAAGCAGTTCTGTGGGAGGAGAGGAATGAAGCAGAACGGATACAGGTAAGGTGAGCTGGGTAGAGCAAACAAGCAGAGTTGATGAATTAATCTCTAGTTCACATACTGAAATCTCTGGTTCTATCCCAGCAGGCAACAAAATTGCACTTCAAAAGGACACAAGTGAAATTGTGAGGCCTCTGTGTAGACAGAGGTGGGAGGTGTTACCATAATCATTCTGTTAATATAGGACAAAACAAGCTCTCTGGTAGGAGAAATAACAAACTTTGTTATAAATAACCTGGCTGCAAACGCGCTGTCGATTCACACACAGCAGTTTATTCACAAAGGCATGCCAAGTCCCAACTTTTTTTTGGTTTAATTTACTGCACCACTGATAGCAAAAAAGAAACAACCAAACAAAAACAGAGCCAAAGGGACTGTCTCTGTAAATATACCCATTTCTTGGAGATTGCACATATCCCTTTAAGGCAGCACAAAGCCCTACTTTATAGTGGTTTCAATGAAGTCCTGACTTAAGACAGCAGGGTCAAACTGACCACACTTTATCTAGCGATGTACTCAACCATGGCCTCATAACTTAAAGATTCGTTTATAGCTCTTGTAATTAGAAAAAAGAAAATCCTCACATCACTGTGGCTTATCTTTCAAAACCAAATCTCTTTTCAATAGCCAGCATATTTGGGGAAATCATCCAGTAATCTTGAATCCACCTTTGTCTTGCAGACACTGCAGGAAGTAACCAGCATCTCCAAAAGCCACCATAACACTACACATCTCTCCCTCCCTTCTGCCTCTCCAGGCAGAGTGAACTGTTAGTTAAGCAGTTTATTCTAGAGAACTTGGAGGGAAAAAACCTGTAAAGAAGGGTTTGACCAGCCTCCATTCAGGATGGGGTTATTTACACCTGCAGTTACCTTCCTCAGACATTCATCTGTGTTATTTCTCTGCATCAGTCCATAAATAGATGCATCTCTCACACCATGCATACACAATGCAGGTAGGAAAATAAACTTCAGAAGCAAACAAACAAAAAAAACCTAAAGTCAGCACAACTTGAGGATGTTCAGTGTGTAAACCCCAATCCCCAGCACTGGGACATGCCAGGAATAAAATTTCTGGGGCAACCTTGATTCATGCCTACTATAAATGAGTTATAGTCCTGGCATTATAGCACAGCCTCCAGTTATTTTGCCTGGGGATCCATATATTCAAGACACGGAAGACAGTAAGAGTTGAATGAGCAGCCAGTCACTATTCTGTTTCTTCTTTATTGGCATAGTGTCTGGACCACACATTGAATACATTTACTGCACAGCAGCCAAGCCCTGTGCAGAATACAGAATTATTCATTTATTCCAGGGCATTTCTTTGCTGTTTGTCACTGCAGCAGCCTGCTGATTTGCAAATAAGTATGTTGTTCTCATTGGAGGTGAGGGATGGTAGAGTTAGACTAAACCCCATCTCACAACAAAGGCCCAGAAGCCAAAAGCTTCAGTTTGAGTGCAAAACTTGTGACAAAGACTCACTCCAGGTTATTTAGCACTTCCCGTCATTGTATGCCATAAAGCCCATTTCCAGTTACACCAGTTAAACTCAACCCTTGGCATCTCAAACGGAGCATGCAGAAACGGGGAGACTAGCAAAGAGTGGCCACCCGTGGAGAGCTGAAGTGCTGCACAGGATGTCTGTGATAAAGGCAAGGACAAACCCACTTCTCTCTGGCAATGTTCAACTTACACTAACTGTGAGACTGGGCTTTCTCTTCCTACAGCACTCGTGGTGGGTGCCGATAAAGCCTTCCCGACCTGACTTCCAGGCTCTGAAAAGGCAACAGCCGCCTCAAGTATCTATCTTGGAGCTGCAGCCCTGCGCTCAGCCCAGAACTTCGTACCACCACCGACAGCAAGGTCCACAGCCCGGTGCTTCCCCAAACCTGCTTAGAGCAGTGACCTCTGCTGGTAAACAGGCAGGAAACCCATCCGTTTACAAAGCTGATGCCCCAGCTGCCTGCTCCTAAAAGCTTGCCCGAAAGTAGTCGGCCAGCCTAGCTCTTGATCTGAAACATCTACCATTAAGCCCACAGCTGAAGCACGCTGAGCGAAAGCAGAGAAGGATACTTATGCATAACCTGTAACAATCTTAACCTCACAGAAGGCTCCCAATTCCTTCAAAATTCATTCCAGGGCTCTCACCATACCTTTACAGACAAGACGCAGTTAAATACAACAGCAAGCCCCAGCGCTGTGCTTCAGTAGTCAGATTTACAAGCTGTGTGTCAAGAAGGGAAAGCAAAGCCTGTATTTGTGTGCTTTGGGCAGGGGAGGGAGAGGAGCTCACTGTACACTTAGCACTTGGTTCCTTTGATGACTGCGTGAGTGCACACATGTGCTGCTGTTCTCTCTGAAATTCTTCCTACTTCAGGATCCAACTCTTTAAGGGGAATCAAAGAAAAAAAGAAGAGGGAACTTACATGCCATTGCCACCTATTACAGGAGTCAGCTAGTGTACCAAGGGGGAACTCTTCCCCCTTGAATTTGTGTTTTGATCTCACGACAGGCTCCAAAGACACCATCTTCATCTACGTCCTAACTCCGCTGCAGCCCCAAGATTTTTGCAAGGGCAGAAAGGTGAGGTCTTCTCCAATTTATTTGGTGTCTTCTGAAATCAGTGTGGTGTAGGTTCTGCTCGCTCTCAGGCTGCTTTCTCAGGCACAAGCGAGCTGCACAGTTTGTTTATACTACAGGTTTGTCCAAAGCTGATATGCCAGATGCAAATCTCTACCATGAGTCTGCAACATCCTGATGTGAGAACATCCGCATACAACACAAGAGCCTGGCAAACCACATTCCAGGTATGTCCACAGCGCACGAATACATTTAATCCACAGAGCAAATATGTTAACAGACTACTGGTGATGGGAAATATTAAAACCAGAGGGGAGGACGGTGTGTGGGGAGGATCCTCAGCTTGCAGAATCTGTGATGAATCCACCCAGACCTTCATCTTATTGCATCTTCGTAGAAAGGTGGTGATGGGAGTGGTGGGAGCTCAGCTGCAAAGAACAGGGAAAGCCCTACAGCTACAAAATGCCTGCCTGAATGTGCTCCAAAAGCACTGCAACCTGCCACCATGCATCCTCTGTGAGAAGGGGTCAGCACTGCACATGGCAAGAAGTACCTCCACAGCTGAGGGTGCTCCTGGGGCCACCTCATGTTAATTCATTTACTCCCAACCCACCGAAAACACCAGGCCCTCCCCCCAGGATCCTGCACATGGCTGGTTCCAGTTGCTGGGAGGGAAGCACATAGGCCACAGATGGCACAACTTGCCTGTGACTGAACAGGTACCAGCAAATTCATCAGCAAGGGAACAGTACTTTCTCAGCTGCAGCTGGATGCAGCAGCAGGGGCACTTGCCTTGCCCTCGGAGCCACACGTGTATCTCAGTAGGTGGGAAGATGGCTGCTGAAAGCCTTAAAACATCAAGCACAGCACACACAGTACAGCCTCTGTTCAAAGCAAGCAACAACAGGATCGAAACCACTTCATTTCAAGGGCACATTCAGGCCCTGAGCTGCCACTGGCAGCAAGACAATTCTCCAAGTGGCAAAGTGCTCCCTTGAGGGAGCAAGTCCAGCCCAGCTCCCTCAGATACAGCAGTGCGCAATAGCTTCAAGGACAAGGGCCACTGTATTTGTCCACCCACAGTCTGAATTTTCAAACCTGTATTGCTTAAGAGCTAAAGCCTTTATCTCATTACTCCTTTGTAACACAGAACCAGACCTGAGCCATCAACTGCGTACCTCGTCACAGTCGCAGTGGCAGTTCCACTTGTGCACGCCGTGGGCAATCCAGCAAGAGGATGCAGCTCAGCTTTGAGATGGTTAAACGGATGAGAAATAATATCAAGGCTTGAGGGATCCAATTTAACTGCAGGTACAAAGAAGCCAACTGTAGAAAGATGTTATTTTTATCCCTTTATACTCGGAATACAGAAATGAACTTGAGGGACTCTTCCCATATCTCAGGGGTTTCACAGACTGATTATGTTATGACAGAAGTATATAAAAGGTCTTGAAATAGCAGTGTGGTTTGCCAGAGGATTATAATTATTCCCAAAGCCAAAACTAGAATAAGATGTTACCCCTGTTTGAGTTGTGTGAGCCAGTTGCTGCCTCTTCCGAGGGCACCCAACATACACTTCATATTCTTGTACACATACATTCATGAGCATGAGATGTTGTTAAAGATACCCTTTTAAGTACAAACTTAAAAAAACCCCAGTCTACAGCTCTTTAAGAATTGGAGCTGTTAAAGAAACCACAAAGCAATCAGCTTTTGAAAGCTCTTCTGTCATCCAGAGAATGCCATGAATCACTTGCACATTAGCAGATGTCATGTGCAAATCTCAGCTGCAACACAAGGAGGACAGACCTCAAGCACTTTGGCATCAAAAAGAAGTCTGCATTTTAAGCCTGCTGCTGACAGCCATAACACTGGTAATTACAAGTCACAGCTTATAGTGGTGAGAGTGTTGCAGAAGATACCAGAGCAATAAAAATACAGTTCTGCACCTGTTTAAATGCATGAAAAATGTATTTCAAACTTTCTGGGTCAGCAGTACACCTCAGGTATGAGCTAACGCACTGTGTTAGCTCCAGGCGCACACTGCAATACCTGCAAATAAGCAAATTAGTTTCATTAATAAGCCAGGCAGGCAAGAGGCTTTGGCTACAATAGTCAAAGCTGTGGTAGAAATTAAGTCTTTAAAAGACTGTGCTTAGAACTTTAAATACACTGGAAGGCTGTCCCTCACCTTACAGTGCTGTAAGCCATCTCAGTGCAAAAGGAACAAGGCAGTTCCAATTTCCACTATCATATCTAACAGTATCTGCATTACAAGAGGATGACATGTCTCTGTACTGAGAAAAGCAATACAGAGGTGTCACTATAGATTTAGGCTTTTATCTCTTACCCAAACCTTACAGGCTCTTTAAGAATTATGTCTGCACAACCACTCACTGTCAGCTGATGTTTCCTCACGCCAACATAACTGACACTGTAGCCATTTTGGGTCTTCTATCAAAAAACCCTCCCAAAAAGTAGCACTGACAGAACTGGGAGAATGATCCAAATTTAGTTGCCTCTTAAAGCTTCATTTAGCTTACTGTTAGCTCAAGGACATTAAGTAAGGTACTGCAGCTACATCCAGCTCTTCATACTCCGTACATGTTGTCTAGTGTAGATATCACAGTAACTGCAGTTTAAAAAGAGAGTAGTTCGTTTGCAAACAATTTGGACAGGTTTACTCTCAGATAAAAAGCTTATAAAGTGCTTTGAAAAAGATACTTTCCCACCAGAAGTTAATGTATATTGCTCTGAATTAAAAAAACTGATACACTACAAACATCCTTCCTATCCCTCTTTATAAAAAGCCGTTTATCTGAACTTTAATTCACAGTAACGTTATTTGGAGTTTTCCTAAATGCAGTAATGTTTCCTGTATAGAATCATAGAATAGTTCGGATTAGAAAGGACCTTAAGATCACCCACTTCCAATCCCCTGCCATGGGCAGGGACACCTCCCACTAAATCATGCCACCCAAGGCTCTGTCCAACCCAGCCATTAACACCAACAGCGATGGAGCATTCACAACTTCCCTGGGCAACCCATTCCAGTGCCTCACCACCCTCTCAGTAAAGAACTTCTTCCTTATATCCAATCTAAACTTCCCCTGTTTAAGTTTGAACCCATTACCCCTTGTCC
>JAOEHY010028915.1:0-13105 GCA_025447955.1 Psilopsiagon aurifrons
AACATGCATGCAGCGTATTGCTTCCATTAACTGATTTGGACAGATCCTCTTGCCAAAGGAAATTGCCTGAGAAGTGGAAACCCTGAAGACAGTCACAAATTTGAGAAGCCAAAAGATTTTGTGAAACATCAACAGCCGGTGGGAGTCAGGAAACGTGATGGAAAATTAAGGGTCTCAGGTTAAATCAAAGTTGCTCTCTCCCTCTATAATAAGATGACAGCCCCAGCCATTCAACTGGCTGCTGAGACATTGACTCCTTGCTGGTTTTAGATTACTCAAGTGCTCAGAATCTAATCTCAAATGGCTGTTATTGGATTTTCACACGGACTAGCTGCCTGACAGGCACAGCAAGAGGAACCATCCCTCTCTACCTGCACAGCCTCGCAGCTTCTGGAGCTTGGGAAGCTGAAGGCTTTGCAGGAGTTTTTGCTCCAGCACCTTCTAGGAGGGAAAGAAAACACCCGTTATAACTTCTTCAAGACAGGGCTGCTTCTCTGTGTACTCATTCTTACACACAATGGTATTACTTGTAAGCAACAGCAAAGACCTGTGCAAAAAAGATATCCCTCCAGATGCTTTAAAGCTCATGGTGAGGTGAGGCAATTCTCCAATGTACACATGTATCTCAGAAGGGTAAATGTTTCCTAGCTTCTACCAGCATCTTCATGTCATTTACACAGCGCCGTCAATCACTGCTCTCCCAAGAAGGGGAGCAGCGTAAACTCATGTTTAATGCCAGATTTACACACATTTCTATTCGCCAGTAAATGAGCCTGTTACATATGTTGTGTCAATTGATTTTTAGGCTCTTCGCTTTAGGAAGTGCGAAGGAATTCAGGCACTTAAAATTGGACCTGGCTCCTGGTCTCTACGCCTCACCCAATCAAGAGGCACATCCTGACCTTTATCTTGTGGCATTAAATTTCTCCTGGCCTTGAACCTTCTCAACTTTATCAGCTGATCCCATCTCTGCTATGCAAACCTTCCTCCCTCACCTGTTCCCCACCACAAGGAGGGATACACCAATGTCCTGTGCTCCACAGACAAACCAAAAACCATCTGTGTCCTGTGTTTCATGCTCAGAATCTGACCCAAACTTCCCCTATGCGTACACTGGGTACAATCCTTTGCTGAGGCACAATTTGGGTCACATCAGGATAAAACTTCTTAACACAGGGCTATATGGACTTTGCTAAGGACAGATTCCCGCACAACCAGAGTGTAGGATGCTGTCCCCCTTCCCCTGCAACAGCACCAGCGCAGCCGGCGTTCTGCTGACAAGTTGATTTGCCATCCTTTGAAGAAAGTCCTTCTCCCTGCCAAAATAAAGTAACCTTCCTCGCTGAAATCATCCTTAGTAAATACCCCCGAGGAGTTAGCAATTCCTTTCTCCAAAATGACTCATCCTCCTACACAATGGACCATGAAAAGAGCAATCACGCTGCCGTGTCAGTCTGCTGCAGAGACAACCGTTCCCCTCTCTGAATCAGTTATGGGCACAGCTCTACCTGCTCTCCCCAGCACCATCCACCCACTGTGCCCATGCCTGCACTGCTCGTGTCCCCCCTTTTCAGCAAGCTCCCTCAGGAGGTTGCCTCTTTGTACAGCACGAGGGCTCAAGCAGTGCCCTGATGCCACCCAGACCACGGCAGATGATCATGCTATGACTTGGGTGCTTTGCCTTCATCAAAATGCACAGCAGCACCTTCCAAGGCTGAAGGAAAAGGAAGATGATCCTTTCAGGGGTGGCTTTTCACACACACACACACACACACACACACACACAGAGCTTCCTCTCCATAATTAACTGCTCCAGCCCATGTGTTGGCTGAGCTCCACCAGCAACCTCCAAGAGCAAAGCCCTGATTTCAGCACATCCAATGCCCCAAATCACCTAGGCCACCCCGTCAGAAAAGGCAGAAAGAGGCAGCAGAGCCATTCAAAACCAGCCACGGGTAGTTTAACAGAAACAGAGCTTCAATCCAACATTAATTTGCAGCATCCTGGGCTGAACACTTCAGATAAGCAGCACCAGAGCCAGAGAGATGACAGAGAAAAGCTTGTGTCTGCGGCACATCCGTGCCTGCACACAACACCCTGCCTGTGCTCTGCTGTTGGGCTGCTGACGACCCCTATAACATCATAACAGCGCTCCGAGGTGTTTTCACAGGCAGAACCCTTCTCCAAAATCCCAATTTTAACTCCCCCTGCAGGGTTTAAAGCCTCCTCCTGCTCCAGTTATTCCAAAAGGGAATTTAGTGCCTCGCCATAAATTATATGAGCATTGGACATCAGCATCATTTATGTACAAATCACTGTTCCCTAGAACAAAGCCTCCCGACAAAACACTTTTTTAGGAGAACTGGCAAACGAATAAAACCTCCAAGTGATGAAAAGGTCCTCCTGATTTTAACATGGAACGATCATTTTCCTATAGGATTTTTTGAACCATCGCGTTGGAATTTAATGGAGATTTTCTATTCTGGTCCACAATTATGCAAGTTAAAACTCCTCCCAAGACGAGGAGATTATCCATTACATTCTATAGGATTGCAGAGTAATTTCCATAGAATCCTGTTATGTTTCTATAGAGCTTGACAAATTTAATCCCTATTGAACTTTACAGGGACTTTTCCATAAGGGACAAATAGACCCTGACATCTGTTAGCTGCAAAATGAGTAATACTCAGAAAATAGAGGCCTTACACACCACTGCTGCACTCAAAATGGTCGAAAGATGTCTTGAACAAGCAGCTTAATGGGGAAAATGAATTAAATTGGTGTCACATGGCTGCATTAGAACCGTTGTGTTGCAACATTTCTTTTCTACACAATGTCATTTATCCAACCAGAGCTTTACAAATTGCATTTGCCACCAATGTGCACTTGATCTCATCATCCCATGCTGGGGCTTTCCTGTATCAGCACAGAAAGGAGTGAGAGCAATCGAAATCAAGGGGAAAAATGCCAGTTTAAAGCATGGAGCTGGTGATGGATCTGTGCACATTCCTCTGCCCTAATGTTACTAATAAATGCAGCAACTCCAAATCTCTCTCATTGAACTCCACTGCAGAGCTGGAAGAAGAGCTGCACTTCTCTTTTATGCACAGCACTAAAGAGGAAACCATTCACCTGAGCTATCTGGAGGCTCAAAGCCTCTGAAAATTCACTGTAAGGTAGTTACAACAAGGAACAAAACAAGCAGGGACAGCCTAAGGTTTCCTACACCAACACGCCAATTGGTCCTAGGCTGGTTCAGGTAACAAAGTAAAAGACACAACAGCCCCCGTAGGTCTTATCCCACCTTTCCTTATGCAAGCTGGCATCAAACGTGATGGATGCTTGCAACAGAGCTCTATCAGTATCACCCACCCATCCCTTATAGCCAGTTATTCGTGAAGAGCCCAAGACTCACTTCAAGAAGTCCTTCAGACATCCCAGGTTTGGATGCATCAGCGCTGCTCTGGATCTTGACTAAACATTCCCACACACCCCATGTAGCTTTCTGGAGGTTGTGTGTGCTTCAAGCTCCCCCTGGATAAAACAGAGCTTATGTGTCCCTAAGCCAGGCTGTGACAAAGAATATCAATCACTGCAGAGACTGTAGTAAGCTCGTATAATAACACTATAGCAATAGTGTAGTAATGGACAAATTAACCTTCAGACTACACAGCTGACAGGGAAACACCCCTTAATACAGGATAAGAAGCCTCTTAGAGAGAGAAGGCACCAGCAACACAGACCTAAGACCCCAGGTAAGTGTGTAGCAGTGGTGGAGCTAAGGAGCCCAATCCAAAGCTGGGCACCCAGAACCGCGCATTTGAGGACACTGCAGACATACCCATGGCAACAAGAAGAACAAGCACCTCCATATGTCTCCCCAACTGCATTTCCTCTCCAAAGAAAAGGACAACGTAGTAACTGAGCACAGCAGTAGAAGAAAAATATGGCTTTAATATTTTATCATTTGCCAAATGCCAGTGGGGAGAGGACAGTGGGTGCAGGGAAGCCGATGGGATGCTTTTGCTTTATTCCTTCTTCTGAGCTATGTGCAAAGGAATAAAGCCCTGAGTCATGCCAGGAGAACTCTTTTTGCTACCCCTCCTAAGTGAGTACAGACAATAAAGGGGATGCATGGCACTTCTGGCATAGCAAAATCAGTATGTATGTGTGCCTGGGTACATCTCACCCCGACAACACTGCCCTTCCCTCTTCATACATACACTTACATCAAGCCCTGTGTTTCTAGAATCCCAGCCTAGTTTGGGTTGGAAGGGACTTTAAAGCTCATCCAGTTCCAACCCCCCTGTCTCTGGCAGGGATCCTTTCCAGTTGAGCAGGTTGCTCCAAGCCCCTGTATTCAACCTGGCCTTGAACACTGTCAGGGATGGGGCAGCCACAGCTTCTCTGGGCACCCTGTGCCTCACTGCCCTCACAATAAAGAACTTCTTCCTTAGATCTAACTTGAACTTGCCCTGTTTCAGTTTGAACTCATCTCTCCTTGTCCCCATCACTACAGTCCCTGATGAAGAGTCCCTCTCCAGCATCCTTCTAGCCCTCTTCAGGCACTGGAAGCTGCTGTGCGATCTAAACCGAACCCAACCTCAACACACAGACTAATAAAGATGCCTCATATCGCTTATAGGATGATATTACAGAGAATGCCACCATCCACAAGCAGAAAGCCTCATTGACTCTTCAACCTCAAGCATTTTAAGATTGCAAAGTGGGAGAATGGAGCAGGCTCCTACTTCTACTACCTGAAAGGAAGCAACATGTTAAAGCCTTTGATCCAAGCAGACAGGTGTGGGTTTTCACACACACAGAGCTCAAGGGGAGAAGTAAAAAGACAGCTATGGACAATGAAGAAAAAGCCAAGCAGATATCAGACCTCAGCACTTAAAACAGACTCAAAGGCAACCCTCTGAACAGGCATTCAGATGCAAACCAAATCTCCAAAAGGGATCTACTTGGATCTGATCCAGCTCCCAAGGGGACAACCTCATACACCATGGTCAGAGGCAGGTCACCAAGAAGCCCTTCTGCAGATCCTACCAGGTCATACAGCCCTAAACCCACATCTACACACAAACACTACCTGCACCGAACAGGTAAGAAGCTTTCAGAGCTGAACGATAGATACACGCACCCATGGGTATGTACATACACCAGAGAGATGGACTCTAGAGAAAGACGGAAGCCACATCCTTGTGGTCAGGCTGGACCAGACACCCTGGTCTCATCTCTCCTACAGGAGAGGTTGGAAGTAATCCACCCATGCAAAGCATGGAAAAAATACTCTGAAAGGTGGGTAACACCTCCCAGGACATGAGTTATCCAAGGTTAAAGGAAACGGAGGGTTACACTAAAGGACATGCTTATTTCCTGCCAGAAAGCTGGGTTTAGCCCACAGAGCTCCCCTTCCAGCCTACTGACCTCCTTCCAGCCATGCATAAAAACAGGCAGCCATGCCTAAAATCTGCCGGTACAAAATAAAGGCCATAAAAATAATCGCTACTATTATAACAGCATAGTCAAGTGTAGGTGGATGGTGCAGTCACCAGCGAGCTCAGGAAAAGCAGGAGCAATGGTGAGAGGGATAGGTGCTCGTTAACTCCTGCTCTAGAGTTCCTGACGTCCAAGCTGTCATCTGTCCTTCACTTCCCATGTCCTTACACCCCAAAATCTGGTCATATCACAAGTCCTCAAACAACAAACTCATCATGACCCCATCGTTACAGCTTGGGAAGGTCCATCCCTTGGATAATTTGGCTTTGTTAACATCATGATAGGCTTCTGTAGCATAAGGAAAAGCTTTCCAAAGCAGCAACATCCCAACACTGGCTTGCTCCCACAGTGACCAAGACATCCTGCTCTAACCCAACACCAAATCAGCTGCTCCATGCTCTGCTGCTGGGGCAAGTTGTCACTGTAAGGGACACAAGAGCGAGTTCCATCAAGAGAAAGCTTTGCTTTGCTTTCCTTCCTCTCTCCCCATGGTGCGCCATGGGTCTGCCCAGGGCTCTGCTGAAACGGAGGTTCAGCATCACTGGGATGATTTGTAGTCAGCTCAGAAGCAGCTGTAGATCACTTGGGAGAATGAACCTACAGTTTTATAAACTATTTATTAGCCCTGTCCTGTAGCACTACATCAATATGGCCATCGGTGAAGCAAGGCAAGAGCCATAAAAATACCATCTATCCAAAATAAGCTTCATAAAATCAAACAGAGGCCAGTACAGCCTAGGATGGGATTGTGGCTTGACATATAAAGGGCCTCTCAATCTTTGAGATAGACCATTAAAATCCTCAAGCCCTTTTGGTTCACAGAAGTCTAAAACAAAAGGGGAAAACTAATGACACCTCTTCAGATGGAGCAGGAGAAGGCAGCATTGTAATCGTGCAGGATCATTTGTTTCCATGCGGGCAGATTGCTCCCTTCTCCTACCAAGACAACTCCTCAGAAAAACCCTTAAAAACCACCTAAAATAACTAAATAAAAACTTCTTTCCTTCTGCATTCCCACCCACCAGCTCCTTTTCCACAGGCAAAAATCTTCCCCTCCTTCTACCACTGATATCCCACCTGGCATCCCGCTCCAGCTCCCCAAGGCACTGAGGTAAGGCAGAAGGCAGGTCAATACATTGTCAGAGATACTGATTAACATTTCCAGCCCATGCTCCCTCAAACCACCTCTAAACCACAGTCTTAATAAACTGCATTGCAAATAGCTTTGTATTTCTACCTCGCTGCATGTGCCAGGGAGAGATAATACGCCAACCAGAGAGACAAGTGACATGCTGGGAATGAGCTACCCGGAGTTCTGTGACACGGTGAAACCTTGCTTAGCGCATCACTCCCAGCCCTGGGATGTGGGTATCTCACTCAGTCTTTTTAGAGCTCTGCACAACGCCATGGGGTGCACTCCAAGCAAAGAAAACAGCTTCTCATGTAGGGTTTGGGGCTAAAAGGGCTCAAGGGAGAAAACTACTTCAAAGTGCTGTGAAAATCACTGCACAATAATGTGGGCAAATACCCCTGCTTATAAGATGGCAACAGGCTCCACGCCACTGCAGCATGGCTAAAACCAGCTGGGTTGAATACAGTGTGCCTCAGCATCACCATTCCATGGGATCTGGAACCTCTGCTTTCCCTCACAGTGATGCACAGCCCCACATGGAAGACGGACCGTGCTGCCAATTCAAATTGCAACTCAACTCCTCCTAGCAGTGAGCTGTGAATGAAGCTCACACAGCCTCACACTCTTCCCCTGCAGTACCATCAGAAGAGAGAGAAAACAGCTTGGTGAGGACATAGGGGAAAGAGAAGAAATAGAAGGGTTTGGTTTTCACCTACCACGGACCCTCCAATCGGGCAGGAACGTTTTATATCCCCGCTCTGGACACTCAAGTACTTCAACATTAAGCAAATGCCACTTACCTAGGAGGAAAAAAAAAAGCAGGAATTAAAATTAAAGTTAAAGTTCACCAAGCATTACAACACTATGCATTTTAAAACCAATGGGATTTGTAATTCACTTGGAGACTGGAGAAAACACAAGAGAAAACCTCCAGTTTTAAATACACTTTGGTAAAGGTCAGCTTGAATGGCACATGGTTACAGAGGCCATCCTGCAGGCTGTTTGTTTTCTTATTTATTTCTCACAGTCTCATTTTGCTGCTTTTTCCACCCCCTCTGAACCAGGCTTGCAGAACAGGAGGATGCAGCTTCAGAGGCAAAACCTGCCCCTTCTCACCCTTAATCTTTAATCAAAACAGAGACTCGCTCCTACTTGAGCTGCAGCAATTCATCTTTCCAGATGGGACATCCTTCTAAAGCTGCAGCAATTCATCCTTCCAGATGGGATATCCTACTCCCAAGCCCCAGCCCACCAGCTAACGCCACAGCCACGGGACAAACCCAACAAGTTATTCATCCTTTGCTGGTAGAAGCACCAGTGTGACCTTCTCTAGGACAAAGAGAAATCCCCCATCACAAAATCCACCTCCTAAATATGATAAATATTAAGACAACCCTTGGAGATCCATACGAAGCCCTTCCATTTCCCCCCCAGGCATGTGGGAATGTGAAAAACCAAGCAAGACAGTGGCTGTACCCATCTGGCTGTTGCTCCATGGGCTGTTGTAGGAATCGAAGATGACGTGATGGGGCACGTCTTGCTAATGAGTGACTGTGTGTACTCTAAATTACTTAAAGGGTGCCTGGGGCTATGGCCAGATGCTGCTAAAGCACACAATTGAATAAATTAATGGAAGGTAGCAGAGAGAGGAGGGATGCAATGGGAAAGCGAGTGGCAGAGTTGTGTGCCAAGGTGTTAAAATAACTCCCACAGAGCTGCCGGAGCCTCTTGCGAGACTCCACCGCTCTGTGTTTCAGATGCTGAGAAGATTGAGCTAATAAAAAAGAAATGAGAGAACTGTCACTGCAGATTACATGGTATTTATTCCAAAATCTGCTCATTAGAGAAATTTGCAAGACAAATGGGGCTTTAGCAGGAAATGGCAGCTTTTCTTTAAGCGTGTAACGAGGAGGAGAATTGGACGAGAGCTGAATCTTCCCCTTTTTGAGCTACTCCGGCTCCAAATCTTACCAACCACCCGAGAACTACTCATGAGGCTGAAAAAACCCTTTTTTTTTTTTAACATTCTCCACCAGCCTCTTCATAATCCTATAAGAAACTCCGATTAAGAAATATTTGAAGCAAGAAAAGCTCATTTGGCCTAGAGAGTTTCAAGGCAGCGAGAGCTGCTCCTGCTCCTCAACAGCATGCAAGCGGTACTGCTAACTCTCCAGATCCTTCCTTCCTCACAGGGAAAGCCCTTCATGAAGAAGAGTATTTGTGGTCAGGCTTTAATCCCCCTGCCTTGATAAATGTTTAATTCCTGGGCCTGCCTTCGCAGCTGAATATAGACTGGAGGTGGTTTGCATTCTGCCGTATCCGAGTGCTTCTAATGACATTTTGGCTTCTTTCCCAGTTAATTCCAAGTGCCTGAAACCCAACTCCCCCTCCCCACCATGGATGCACATGCGGATATTTGACTGATATTATACAAAAAGCCTTAATATTCCGGGTTTAAAACAAGTCTCTGCAGCAGAGTCTCAAGAAGAAGGAAGAAGAAGAAGAAGAAGAAGGGGGAAAATATGCCTTGAAATATTACAGAGTAGGAGCTGTCAAGTTGAAAAAGCTTCTACAAGGTTTTCAATGCCGTAACTGTGTTATTTAGCTGTGGATGAGAATTTTCAGACACACATCAACAGGAAAAAAGGGGTTTCAGGAGGGGAAAGGAAAGCAAGGGAAAAAAAAAAAAAGAGGCAGCCTGTCTTATTTGCAGCTCTCCTTTGTTGGGAAGCAATTACAGCCTTACTCAATTTATGACCCAGAATGCACCCTAATCTACTTGTAAATGCATCTTATTCACCACACAGCACTTTCAGATAGAGCCAGGGTAAATAAACGGGAGATTGTTCCTACCTACGTTGCGGCACAACTGTTAATTGTAACGCCCCATGAAACTTAATTATGCAGAGCAGAGCAGCGACACTGCAGCCATTAATGAGATGCTTGATTCAAGAAGAAGTTGTTGTTTGGAGCCTCGGACTTGCTTTGCCTTGTCCCTTCCACTGCGCTGCACTGATTCGCAAGTCGTGCTTGTTTGAATAGGGGAGCAGTGGGGCACTAAACAGGCAATAGGAATCATAGAATGGCTTGGGGTGGAAAGGACCTTAAAGATCATCCAGTTTCAATCCCCTACCATGAGCAGGGATGCCTTCCACTGCAGAAGCTTGCTCCAAGCCCCTGTGTCCAACCTGGCCTTGAACACTGTCAGGGATGGGGCAGCCACAGCTTCTCTGGGCACCCTGTGCCTCACTGCCCCCACAATAAAGAACTTCTTCCTTAGATCTAATTTGAACTTGCACTGTTTCAGTTTGAACCAATCACTCCTTGTCCCCATCCCTACAGTCCCTGATGAAGAGTCCCTATACAGCATCCCTGTAGCCCCCTTCAGACACTGGAAGCTGCTCTGAGGTCTCCACACAGCTTCCCTTCTCCAGGCTGAACAGCCCCAATGTTCTCAGCCTGCGTTCATACAGGAGATGCTTCAGCCCCTAAACATCCTTGTGGCCTCCTCTGGACTTGCACCAGCAGCTCCATGACCTTCTGATGTTGAGGACATTAAAAGTGTATACAAATGTTCCCAGTTGGAATTTCATTTTGCAAGAAACCACATGGATTTCGTGCACTGCAATTTCAGTCTTCCAGAAAAGCAGGGAAAAAGCCAACGAAACATGACAGGACATGAAACATTCAGATATGTAAAACATCAGGGATGCTACTGAGCACTTTTTGACATAGGAATGTCTAAAAAGAGGAGAATTTGGCTCTTTCTAGACCCCAAAAACTCCTATAGCCACGCACACAGGCGCAGATCCTCTTCATTCTCCACATGTACAGACACTCATGCCTTGCTTAGAATTATAGAACCATAGAATCAACTGTGTTGGAAAAGACCATTAAGATCATCAAGTCCGACCTTCACCTCAGCATTGCCAAGGCCACTACTAACCCGTGGCACCGAGGGCCTCTTCTACCTGGTTTCTGAAACTCAGCTTCTAGCTCCTCTGCAACAGTTGAATCCAAGCAACAGATTCAACCTAAACCATCAGTTGGCTGCCTGTAAAGAGAATTAGGAAAACCACAAATAAAAGCACAGAAGAGAATGAAGAGACAAAGAAAGAGATGATGACTCTGTACGAGAACTTGTAGTACACTCACTGATATGATGTGTGATAGAGTGAGCCACAAGCTGTTGCGTGGAGACTTTGCCTGTGGCTCTAAGAGACTTTCTCCCTCAATGGGGAAAGGAGATGGGTAGCAGAACCAAAGACTATTATTCAAGCCCCTGGTTATTGATAGAAGCACGTTATCTTTTAACATTTACAAGCAAGCAACTCAATTTCACAACAGCACAAGATGTTTGCTCATGGAGATATCAGAGCCTTTTTCCTCTCAGCTCTCTCCCAGCAGAAATCCCTTTGCCAACATCATCTCTCAGCTTTCCACCTATTTTTCTTTCCAGTGACACCCACTCCTGCTAACTCAGGCCAAGCCCTGACCCACTTCTCCAGTTGGCTTCATTAATACCAGTGATTAGTAGGCTTTGGAGACACGAGCCTCCCCCAGCCCATGAATCAACAGGATTTCTTCCCTTGCGTGGATCCAGCAAATGGAAAGAGAAAGGAGACTTTCTCTCTGATATATCTGCTGTTGATAGGAAAGACACTGTTGGTCTGCTGTGACTGGGGTTTTTTTCTGTTTTATAAATGCAACTCTAAAAATAGCAAGTCACGAAGAGGGTTTCAGACATATTCCAGGCCCTTGGGAACAAGCCCATCATGACTACGTGATGCCAACATGCAATATTGATGGCAACCAAGATAGAGAGGAACTCACAGGCCCCACACTGAATCCCACCAACAGATGACAAGGAACTCAACTGTGCCCCAGCAAGGTCATTGCAGAACATTAATAAAGGAGTCTTATTATGAACATATCACTAAGCAATACTGCATTTCACACCTTTGCAGTTGAGAGATGATCAAAGTGGTAGTCTCTAGCATCCCAGACCTACAGGGTTTGGGTTTTGCTGCTGCAGCCAACCAGGCTAAATAGGGCTAGGCTTCCTCAATGCAAAACCCCAGGGGCAAGCTGGTGTTCCTAAGAAACACTAATCTTACTTAAAAGCCATGACCAGCTATGTACATCAAATCAGCTTCTAATATTTTCCTTCCTCTTGCCTTATCTGAGCCGCTTAGGGCACAAACCAGCTTTTCCCTAGCTCCCACCAACACTGCAACCAGCCCCAATCTCCTCTGCCGAGCATCCAGCAACTCCACTCTCTTTGGCCTTTAGATAAAGTTTAGGTTGCTTTGATCCTCCATCCCTCACCCTTTTCCCAATGGATTTTGGAGTCATCTGGAGAACTGGCTCCACCAGGAGTTCACACCTGGCTCTGCTGAAGCTCCAAGTACATTTATGCCAGTCCTGGTGAATGATGCTTTTTGACTTCCAGAAAAATAAAATCCATGCTTGGAGAAGGATGTGTTGTTTTTCAGTACATTTTGGGGTGGGTTTTTTTGTTTTTTTCCCCACCATCTGATATTTCATTTTGGGTATTATGTTGATTCTATAGGAGAAATCAAAACTGACCTGATCCCAGTTGTTCGGAAGTGCTATGAAAAAAAACAACCCTCATCTCTGATATTCACAGCACTCTAGTCCCGTTGCCCTAATTCTCACCTTCTCTTATGCTGTAATTTCCTTCTTGGTAAGACAGTGACTAGAGCTGTGTACAGTGCCTCAGACGTGCACTCAGCAAGGACTGAGATATTATTGTTGATTTATAGGGGCTGGCTCTGCTTCGTGAGCAGTGATTTACTTTGCTGTGTTTTCACAACGCTGCTATCTCTTTGGAGACAGATATCACCCTCATCTTCCCCATATCCAAGCACCTGGTGCTAAGCACTCGGGCACAGATTGCTAAGACACTTCCACATCTTTTCTCTCCTCTCAAGCTTTGTTTCAAGGAAGGTTATTACCAAATTTTTGCTCCCTAACGCTTTAACAGCCCAATTAGGAGACTGAGCAGCACTTCACTAGGTGCTGGCCAGAGCATGCCCTTATCCATGGAAAGCAATTCTCCCTTGGACTTTAATATGGACCCAATTTTATACCTCACTTAACCCCACAATGGAATAGGTCAAGATTTTTCCTTCCTAGCCTTATCTTGGCTTGCAACTCTGTCTTTTACTGGTCCCCTTCTCTTGACACTGAGAAATAAGTGGCCCATAGAGGTCTACAGGCCTCCAAAAGCATTTCTTTTTCTCCTAGGTAAGCAGGCAAGCCCTGGTCTCAGGCAAACCCATCACGAGCATCCCTGCACCTGATGCCCAGCTAAGCAGCAGCAGTGGCCATGATTTTTGCAAGGCCACATAGGGATAAGGCAAGAGGGAATGGCTTTAACCTGCCAGAGGGGAGACTGAGATGAGCTCTTAGGCACAAGTTCTTCCCTGTGAGGGTGCTGAG
>JAOEHY010028916.1:0-23798 GCA_025447955.1 Psilopsiagon aurifrons
TGAGGGGGGGGGAAAGTGCTAGAGCAAACACCCTGGGCTTAAAGACAAAGGAGCTGCCCTTAGCAATATTGGTGTATAACAGTGTAGGAAGGGGAAGAATAAAGCCCAGAACTGCATAGAAAACCCTGCTGAAGTTCCTCCCAGCCCTGGTGACCCGGGTTTCAGAGCTCTCTGCAGAGGTCTGGATTTAACTCCGTGTTCTGGGTGCACCTCGGTGCCTGCCTGGTCCTCACGGCCTATGTTGTGTTAAATCACTGCCATCCAAATGTTAACTGATCACAGCTTCTGAAATGACTGGGAATTAATTGCAAGCTTAAATATTGCCTTGGCCTTTAACTCTGCTTCGTACTGAGTGAAGTAAAGGTTTTATCTCATCAGAAAGACATCTTTCTGAAGAAGAAGATGTTCTTTTTTTCCCTGCTGGAATTCATTTTCCTTTTAATTACTTTGTGCAATGCCATCCATGGGAATCAGCCCCGGGTCTCTTATTTATTTAACTATACATGATTTCATTGCAAATTCCCATTTTCTGGCTGAGGAGGATTTCTTTCACCCTCAGAAGTGTTCTTTAACAATAGGACCCGTGTCCCCTCTGTGTTTCCTCCCCGTGCTCATGAACCAGGAGGGCAGTCAGCAAAAAGGTGTGAATTAGATTTCAGTGTTGCAGCAGAGAAGCTTCAGCTCAATCCTTCCAGAGCCGCTCGATAGAGCATCTCGCCACCTTCACTGCTATTCTTCTCGTGTGCGTTGCCTTCATTTCCATAGCACATCCAGCACCCCGGCCGCATTCTTATACACAGCTCTCCCCTGTAATGAGTGACCTAGATAGAGCTTTCTTTTTGGACAAAGCAATAAACAATAGCTTCACTAACAATGTGCTTGGCTGCCACTTCACGCTGAGTAGGGCTTGGACTTAGCATTAGAGAAATAGTCCCTTGGAGCCAGATTATCTAAGGTACTTGGATGCCCCCTATTACCATAGTATGTGAGCGCCTTGCAGCTTTTGAAGATGCTTATTTTTATGTTAACCCTGTGATGTTAGCCTTCTTTATTTAAAGACTGGGGACTGAAGCATCAGGAGTGCATCTGGGCACAAAGTGGCTCTTTTTGGGAGGAAGAGCACTGCATTTCCTTCCAAATAGGCTGTGATGAAGAATGAAGGTGGCTGTGCTGAACAAGATGCCGTGGGGTATTAATGTCAGGACTATTTTGTGCTGTGCCCCTACCGTTCAGACCCTGTCTGAATGATTTTCCCTTCGCTGGGAAAAGCTGATGTCCTGCTTTTCCAGCTGGCATAAATCAATGTAGCCCAGCTCCATTGCCATCAATGCGATCACCCCGTGTCTCTAAAACTCTCTTAGATGCTTCTAAAGTCTCCAGGGTCTCTTAAGCCACATCCTCCTTCCTGATGTGAAGCCACCAGCTTATCATCAGTCCCACCCACCTGGAGATGTCCCATTGCTCTCCTATGCCACCTTGCAGGGATGATAATTTACTGTACCATACTGCTTCCTTTATCTCCATTTATACTCTCTTAATGTGGTTGGGAATCCACAAATTCCCTTTTACGCTCTTCTGAATGTAACCTCCTAAACCTTAATCATGGTTTGGGGAGTAGTAATTCTTTCTGTTATATGACTCTCTTATTCTTCTTTTCTTCTATAATTTTTCCTTTAAGAAAAGATCATTAATCCATGTTTCTGAGCCTTCCCATCAATCTATAATTGAATCGTATAAGAAAGGCTTGATTTTACATCCCTATAAGAGAGAATCCAATTCTCCCTAATGCCTGCAGATTTATAAGCCTTACATCTCCTGATTTCTCTTATTGTTTCTAATTTCCCTAATAACCCAGATCGTCTGGAGTTCTCAACATGAATTGTGAACCTGAATATACTGTGATCTGAGGAGATCAGTCATCTTTTTCCGTGGAGGAGATGCCAACAGCTTAACAGGCCCATCTCACAGGGAAAACAAAACCACTTCTAATAGCTCCCTAACCTTGCTGTGTTGGGAAACACCCCTCGCAGGCATCTTCAAAAGATGCTCACTTCATTATCACATATTGCATTGCAGGGCTTTCCCCCTCTTTAAGTCACAGCTCTGCTGTCGCCTCCTCCTTTCAAAATACAAAGGGAGCACATCCTGCCTTGCTAGCTTGGTGGCCTGGGAGGAGAAGTTGCCTTTCCAGCCCCAACTCTGCCACCAGACTTGCTTTAAAGCCTAAGCTCAGTTACTGCTATCAACTGGTTCAAGGCATCTTCTCTTTTGAATAGCAGCAGCCCCCCATGGAGAGCAGAATCCATCTTTTGCCTTGTGTTGGATGGGTTATACCTTCTAGGGTGGATAGCAAGCACTGCTCTGGGCCCTGATTTTGAATCCTGGAATGGACTGTGTTGGAAGGGACCTTAAAGCTCACCCTGTCCCAACCCCCAGCCTCAGTGTTCTCAGCCTGTCTTCCTACGGGAGGTGCTCCAGCCCAGTTTTGGATGAAAACAGCTTTAGCACACCCCATGGGGGGGTTTGCCAAGAGGCTGTGTAATGGGAAAGGAAGACAGCGACCAACCCTTGCAGTTGAGTCTGCCTGGAGCTGGAGTGGACCTGGAGCATCTGCATGTGTGAGACATGCAGAGAGGCAAATGGCTCTGCTAACCCCTTAAAAATAGGGGGTTTGGACTGGTGGAGAACTTCCAGCACTGCCAGGCTTGTGTACCCCATGATTTGGGTAGTCCATGTTTTCAAGAGGAACAGCATTGGCTAAAGCAGCCTTTGGTGTCTCAGGGAGATGCTGCTTCAACTTCTCCTTCCTCCTCCTCCCTGCAGCAGGGAGGAAGAGAACAGCAGGTAATTGTGCTGTCTCCTGAGACATGAATCACAGCCGGGGTGACCGTTCTAAGCTGTTTGGAGCCTTGGCAATGGCATGTGAGTAGGAAATTGCTCTCAGTTCCTGCTGCAGCCTCGTCTATGCTGAACTCCTGGGCAAGGTGTTGAGAAAAGCAGTGCATCCAGGAGTGGTTCTAAGCCTCCTGTGCTGGAAGGAGAATGAAAGGCAAGGTTTTGCTCTAGGTGCATTTACCAGCTTCCATCCCTATCTTCTCCTGTTGCCTTGTGGTTCCAGTTGATAGAGATGTGCTTTTACCCTGTTTTCATGCCACGTCTGCGCTGCAGATTCATCCTCTTTAAATGAGATGCAGGAATCTATTTGCAGGGCACCTTCCAGACATATCCTTTCCCTTTCTCTCCTTTCCCTTTTCCCTCCTTTCCCAGTAAGGGAGGGCAGGATTGCAAGCAGGTCTGTTGGATCACCGGGGGTACAACTGTTGCTTGGAATGGCTGCAGGCAGATTTGTGTTCCTTGTGATCCCTGCCTCCATTTTCCTAGTTGCTTTCTGAGTTTCAGATGGATTCTCCAGATTGCACAGCCCAAACCCTCTCCTGCCTGCCAGGTCCTTCTGTTCCCTTCCAGTTCATTCCTTAAAGCATTCCTTGCAGCCTTCTTTTCTCATGGAGCATGGCTTGCACGGGTGCAGAAACAGCTCTGTGTACCAAGGTAATGTGGGTGTCAGGTCACCTTGAGGACACCCAATTGTCCCACCAAGGTCTCTGCTGGTAGGTAGAGAGAGGCCAGGGCTTTGCTAAGGTGGCTTTTTGCCTTGCTTCCTTCCCAGGAGGGATGCATTGTGCTTCCCGAAGCACAAGCTTTCTCCATAAGCCATGCTCTCCATTCATCCCAAAGGAGGAAGGATAATTCCCTGCCTTCCCCAGGATTACTTTCCCTGTGCCCACAGTCTCTTTGGAGAGCTTTAAGAAACAGCCCAGTGTTTATGAAGGTGGAAAGGGAAGGAATGAAGGAGTGAAAGGATCTCCAAGTTGCTTTATGTCCCCTTGTCCATATGGGCGATGAGTTGCCCCTACCCTGGCACGTGGGGGTCCTGTCATGCCATTAGTGATTCCTTCTGGATGCTATGTGCGATGCTGCAGGCCGGGAGACTGAAAGTGCTGCTACAGTGAGAGAAAAAAAGGGGAAAACCAAGTATTTTCATCCCTTTCTCCTTTATTTTGGAGGTAGACTCGGAATTTGGACTTGCGGCTTTTCCGTTGAGGAGTTCACTCTCCAGGTCATTCCTTTGCTGCAGCAGACAAGGGGATGTTTTCCTCTCAGGGAAAAGAACAGACGTGACCATCTTCTTTCTATACTGATTAAACCCAGCAAACATCCTTGAGTGCTCCTGAGCTCTGTGAGGTGGAGGGAGAGAGCAAAACCCAGCTCTGACTTAGCTCCCCAGCACCATTAGGCTTTGCTCCATGCTGCCTGCAGAACCAGGAGGGAAGAGCCCTAATGGGGTCCATCATAAAGGGTCTCTGCTATTAAAACATCCCATAATGAATTGCTTAGGTTAGAGGGGGGAAAAGCAGCTTGATCTACTGACAAGGTGGCTGTATTGTGGCTATAAGACACAACAGGATTGGGCTTTGCTCTTAAGTCTGCCTCGGTTTCCCCATCAGCAAAGATTGCTGTGTTGCTTATGGTGTGTGCAATGCTTTGTACCTGGGGAGAAATCTATGTGTAGAAAAACACCTCAAGTGCATGCCAGGTACATAGATGTGTGTGAGAGAATAACATCTCTGCCTATTAAATAGAGGGGGATGTCCCCAGTGACATTAGCAGCAATGAGCCTGACTGGGGGCCCCCAAAACTGCCATTTAGGATGCTGTAGAGGTGTGAACCCAGATGTTAAATACTTTCTTGTGATGACATGGCCCTGCCTTGCTGGTGTTTTCAGTGGATGATGGATGACTGCAGAACAGCTGAGATGCTTTGAAGTGTTCTGTTTGCTGTCAAGCCCTGTCTTTCTGCCTGTCTATCCATCTTCTCAGCGTAGCTGTGTGCTGCACTCCTCTTGCACACGTGTTCAGCTCCGTGGGGAGATCCTGGATTGGGATAACTGAGGCACTGCAAGGATTAAATTATTCAAAGCAGCATTTGTGATGCTCTTCCCTCCTGAGGGTCTCAGAGCAATTTGCTGAGGTCTCTCATACACATGGGGAAAGCAAGGCAGGGCCTGGAATCATGCACTGAGTCAGGAGCAGTTTGGAAATGGAACTCAACAGTTCTCCATCCAGGACTGAAAAGAGCAAAGTGTGCTTCAGAGTAGCAAATAGAGGTGTGGTGGGCACTGGAGGGAGGCTGCAAGATGGCAAAGTCGGCTGTGTGTAAGCAGTGATGCTGGCTCCATCCTCCTCCTCTTGCTGTGTTTCTCTTCTTTGTGCTACCCCTCTGGGAGTCCAGCTAAGGAGGGAAGAAATTGCCTGGAAAAGCCATCAGCCCACGTCTAATTCCCTTTGGATTTGCTGTTTCAGGCTCTGAGAGCTTGCATTAAGCTGGCAACTTTGGAATAACAACTCTGTTTTTCATCAGGAGCTGGTTCTTCCAGCTCCAAAGGCTCTGGAGGCACCAACCTCCCAGGTTTGGGCTTGGTTTCCCACTCAGGTTACCTGGAGAAGCATAAAGCAGATGAGAGAGAAGCAGTGCTCCTCAGCTCTGTACACAGGAGCTCCTCAAGGCATTGAGATGCCCTGCAATTAGGTATTAAATCAAGTGGAAATGATAATATTAAATAGCAGGAGGAAAGTACCAAGTTTGGCTTTGCAGACCAAACACTCCTAATGACCTGCTTGGTGCTTTGGTTTGGTGGGGTTTTGTCTGTATGAAGATGATTTGAGGAACGTTGCATGAGTAAAGCTGTGCAAGAGTGTCTGTGTACTCTGGCTTGTTTACCCAGAGCCATAAATATGTGGAGCTTGGAGAAATCATTCTCCCTTAGAAAGCCTGTTTTCAAGCTGATAGGAAGAGTTGGGGTTACAACTAGGGACAGAGCTAGGTACCCGCAGCTTCCTCCATCACTCTCCCCTTTCTTTGCTCTTTCAACTGGAGGGATTGAGCCTCTCCTCCCTCAATCAGGGTGATGTCTGCAGTTTAGAATCATGGAGTCAATCAGGTTGGAAAAGACCTTGAAGCTCATCCAGTCCAACCCTTCCCCAGCGCTGCCAAGGCCATCACTGACCCATGGCACTGAGGGCCTCAGCTACACGGTGTGTGGACACTTGCAGGGATGGTGACTTCAGCCCTGCCCTGGGCAGCCTGTTCCAATGCTGAGCACCCTTTGGGGAAGGAATTGCTCCTCAGCTCCATCTGAACCTCCCCTGGTGCAGCTTGAGGCCATTTTCTCTTGTCCCATCCCTTGTTCCCTGGGAGCAGAGCTCAGCCCCCTCCTGGCTCCATCCTCCCGTCAGGCAGTTGAAGGGAGTGATAAGGTCCCCCTGAGCCTTCTCTTCTCCAGACTGAACCCCCCAGGTCCCTCAGCCATTATTTGTGCTCCAGGCCCTGCACCAGCTACATTGCCCTTCTCTGGCCCCACTCCAGCACCTCAATGTCTCCCTTGGAGTGAGGAGCCCAGAGCTGAGCACAGGATACTTAAGCACAGTTTAATTAGCAACTGCCACTTCCCTTGCAGGAGAGTCCTGGAGAGTTCCATGGCAATGCTGCTAATGAACGTCTGTGGAAATCACTGCCACAACATATGGTGATGAATATTTCTGTTGGGTTGGGTGCTGCTGTGACAGGAGCTGCTTCCCCGTTTTGCTTTGAAAGTCAAACGCTTGCATGGGCTCTAATGTGGCTGTAGGATTTTTCCATCGAGATGAAAGGGGTGAGAGAAAAGAAGGAGGATTGTTGATCCTTAATTATGGGCTTGCTTTAATGGCAAGAAGCCTTGGTATCAAAGAACAAAGTCGTTACCTCCTGCTCCCCTCCCTACCCCTAAATACATGAATTTGGGCTCCTCTGTTATTTTCCCTCATCCTAGATTATCCAAGGTATGGTTTTGGCCTGACTTTTATGGTGGATCATTCCTATTTCCCTCTTCCCCTCCAAACCCCATTGCACCAGCACAGTGGGATTTGCTCTGTTGTGCTGCTGTGGCACAGGGAAAGCTGTTTCCATGCAAACAGCCACAGCCTCCTGTCATTGCAATCATGTTTTGGGGGGTTGATTGGCCAGAAGTTAAACTGCAGAGTTTTGCTGCACCATAATCATGGTCTGATCTGAACCTTTGGGAAATGGAGGTATCCTTTGAAGGCAAGAAGCAGTGACAGAAGGAAGCTGCCTGCCTTTGATATGGTGCTCCTTCTTTCTCTCTTATCCTCTTGGGAACTGTACTTGGGCATCTTGAGAGAGGGATGCACAGGAGCCAAAGCTTGTCCCATGTTTTTCACTATCCCAGTTCTTAATGTAGATGGAGTAGCATCCCTGGTGTTGCCAAAGCTTGGCAGCTTGGGTTGGGATTGCAAAGGAAAGGATTTCCTGTATCTTTTTGGGCTGGGAAGCTTGTTCCAGATGCTTGAGTTTCTCCTGAGCTGGTGTTGTACACTTGGGTCCCAGGAGCACTAAGTCTGTGTGGGACACTACCCAAGCTGCTGGCTGCTATAATGCAGGTATTTAACTGTTCAACAGCCCCATATGACTTCCTTACAAGTCAAAACCTCCACCTACTTGGGTTAAAGGTCCATCATCCATTGGCTGATGACCCCTATGTGGATCAGAGGGCATGGTGGGCATGGTTGGACCTGTAATTGCAGCTGAAAGGGGGTATCCTTTCTTTCTTTGGATCTCTCTGTTGAAGTGCCCGGCTTCCATAGCAGGGCTTTGCAGAGGAAAAGCTCTTCCCTGTGTGCCCAGCCCACTTCTGAAAGATGTTGCGTAAGCTTCTTGGCGAGCAAGTAACTTTTGTACTTAGGCTGTAATTGGCTTTAAATTCCAAAGGTCCATTGCTAATGATAATTCAGAGCAGTTTAATTAAAGGGGCACTGTCAAGTGCTTCCTTTATAGTTTGTCTTTCGTGTGCTTGTAATACC
The DNA here is from genome assembly GCA_025447955.1 of Psilopsiagon aurifrons. Lineage (NCBI taxonomy): Eukaryota > Metazoa > Chordata > Aves > Psittaciformes > Psittacidae > Psilopsiagon > Psilopsiagon aurifrons. The sequence continues at coordinate 7,914 of JAOEHY010028916.1, forward strand.
CTTTTTATTTTGGTACGAGCTTGAAGGTAATAATTAAAGTAATTCTCAGCTGATTTTGTCCTTTTCTCTTTGGCAAACTTTGATCCATGCTTATTTTTCAATGGAGATGAGATTAATGTGGCCACTTTTGTTCCAACACATTTCGGTTCAATGCAGCGCCTTATTGCGCTGGGATCTCGCTGTTCCTGTGCTGGTGGCATCGCTTGGAGATGACATTGATACAGCTTTGGCGAGGGTTGCTAAGGCAGCCACAGGGCTCGTGCTCTACCTAGAGTCTCTGAGCTGCCTTATACAGAAAAAGAACCTGGAGCTTTAGTGAAATATAAGGTTTTAATTCCTTAAAGTGGGATGAAGGCAAGCCTCTCCTTTCCCTTACTAGGAAAGCCCTTCTTTGTAGATGTAATAGTGTTTTCCAAGGAAAAAAAGTATTTGAAAGGTGTCAGCTCATAAAAAAGAAGCAATCTCATGATCTAAGTTACGAAACCATTCCGTTCAATCTGCCTCTTTGAAGTTTTCCACTCCGGACTTAAACTGGGGACAAATAATCCATCTAGGACTTCAAAACTCCATGTTTTCCCTGCCTTCTAAAGGGAAACAAACCTGGCTGAAGGATCCCAGCTGATTGTCCTACAGCCAGGGCCTTTTGCAGCAGCTCAGCTAGCTCTGTGCAGTTCCCTTCCCATGTATCCCTTCCATAGGAATTGCTGAGGAATGCTTGCCCCATCCATAGCCTTTTCTCTGAAAGCACTGCCTGGAGGAAAGCTGTGCTGTGTAATGAACCCACTAAGGGAGTGGGTGGGATGGAGCAGGAATGTTTTGCTGGGTTTCAGGCAGTGTGATATTCCTCCTTGGGAGCCCATGAGGTGGGTCAGGAGGGAAATAGCAACCAGCCAAAACTCTTTCATGCTCATTAGCCCCTGCTCAAAGCTGCTCTGTCTTCCTTAGAGCAGCCAAGTGTGGAGAGCACTATTTAGATCTGAGAGGATAAGGCAATAACCGTGGAAAGAAAGATACAGTGGGTCAGGTTTGAAACAATGACAGTGTTTCCACATGGCAGCCTCTGCCAAGAATTCCTTGTAATTCCTTTCCCTTCAGTGCTCCCTTTGCCTTCTCTCCTTTGCAGGTGATGCTGTCCCCCAGCCACCCCGCTTGGCTTTGTCCCCACCTCATGCTGAGCAGGGGCTTTTTTGCAGTGGGCTTTTTCACTGCAGACACTGTAAACAGCTCAATTGCATCCAGAGGGATGAAAGGTTCCTGCTTCCCATCTCCTGCATCAGATTGTTTGGCAGCTGGTTATTGCAGCAGCACTGAAGGCATGCAAGGCTCATGTGGAGGTGGAGCTCAGGACTGGAACCAGCAGCTTTTCTTCTCCAGGCAGTGAAGGAGGGTGCTAAGTGATGTATCTGAGGGGAGGGAAGAGCTTTCTGGACTAACCTGGGCAGTGGCACGTGGAGGTTGCATCCATAGGGAAGGGTTCTGTGTGTTCCTGCGTTGCGGTGGAGCACACACATCCTAACTGTGGTTCATGGATAGGGAGTATTTATCTGCAGACAAGGAGACCATGAGTACCTAAGCCTGGCATCTGGCTGCAAATACCAGCTCCACGCCTGGGGTGCAACACTGTCTGAATCCAGCTCTGAGGGATTTTGGGAATGCTTCAGATTGGAGACACTGCTGTGCTCCGTGGGCCACAGCTTGGGAAATCACAGAATCCCACTCTGGTTTGGGTTGGAAGGGGCCTTATAGCTCCCCCATTCCCAGTCATGGGCAGGGACACCTGCCACTAGAGCAGGTTGCTCCAGCCTTGTCTTGAATCAGGGATAGACCCAGTGGGTGCAGGCAGCAGGCTTGGTGGCACCCTTTACATGTGCTCTGCTGAGCTACCCAGCTCTCTAAGCCATGCTCTCCTTTAGCCCATGAAAGTTGGCTTCCCTTTTCCCTGGTGAATCAATTTCTCAGTCTTTCAGTGGTACCTTCCTTGTGCTATAATCATACAATAGGACTCCTAATGAATGTCTCAATTATTTAATGTTTGAATCAAGTAATTATTTTCTTGAGGTAGCAAATTGAGGTTTTCAGGAGGAAAAATACCATCTCCCCCTTTCCCCCCTCATTCTTTTGCTGCTACATAATTAAGTAATTGTATAGCCAGTGATTTAATAGCTACAAGATCAGGAGTGACATATTTTATTCATTTGAAGCAGGAGCATTTCTCATTTCTCCTCTTTCTCTCTAGGAGAAGCCCTGGCCACCCTCTGGGAAGGCAGGGAAAGCACCCGCAAAGACTTCCCATTGCCTCTGTGGTGTTTCTATAAGCAGATAAAGAGGAAGAACAGGGAAGAACATCTGCCTTAGAGCTCATCTCAGTCTCCCCTCTGGCAGGTTAAAGCCATTCCCCTTGTCCTGTCCCTACAGGCCCTTGTCCAAAGCCCCTCTCCAGGTTTCTTGTAGGCTCTTGCACATTTTGCTGCATATTGGGAGGGAGGAGAAGAGCCCAGTCCCTGACTGGGAGCTGGTTCTGCAGTCAGACACCATCCAGATGAGGAGATACATCCCTTTGGAGGAGACACCCACCGCTGGTGCAGAGCATTTGTCACACATCATCCCCGTCTCGCTGCCAGTGAGACATGCGAAGTGACAGTTGTTCTGGTGAAAACCTCTCCCCTCCTATTTAAATAAATAAGGAAGGTAATCACTAGGGAATTACCGTGCTCGGATGTTGAGACATCCTGGGGATAAAAAGAAATGTCTAAGGAACAAGCACATTTAGTGTCGACTGAGTGTATGTCTGAATTACCTTTGTTCACTTGCCTGTTAGCTGCATGTGCGTGAGAACATGAGAGGGCTGGGTGGTCTTCAGTGCAAATAATTCATCTTTCCTCCCTGTTTGCCTTTTGCTAGTGCAGGGAATGTGGTTTCTTCAGAGCTGATTGCTGTAGCTGGGGACTCGATCTGTAGCACTCGGTTCTCTGCTGTTGCCATGTGTGATGGAGCTGCTGTCTCCTGTGACAGGGTTAAACTGCTGTGATAGTGAGTGATTGCTCACCAGATGACAAATGAGAAGAGGTTTTGGTGCCATTGCAACTAGTTCTTCAAGGGCTTGCTTTGCTGATAAAGAAATAGTGACTTGCTTGTAATTCTTTAGTTAAAACTTTGTGATCTAGTGGAAGGTGTCCCTGCTCGTGGCACGGGGTTGCAACGGGATGATGCGCTTGAAGGTCCCTTCCAATCCAACCTATTCTATGATGACCAGACACTGTATTAGATACAGCCCATGTGCATGAAAGAAACATGTGGACGTCTCCAGCCACAGCTTTGATTTTCCCACTGGTTTTGAAGCCTTCTCAGAGGGGCATCATGGTGGCTTTGCCTTTGAAGCCCTGGGGATTGTGTAGCTCTTAGATGTGGTGGCTCCCTGTAACAGGAGCAGCGGTGATGTCTTCACAATATTTCCCAGGTACTTTCAAATGCTGCTGTCTGGTGTCCTTATTTAACACGCACATTGCAATTAAGAAGAATTTCCTGTACTCCTCTGGGGCTCCAGAGAAATTGGAGAGCTGGAGGGGTTTGTATGTTATGTTAACATGCTTGTTAAAAGGAACAGGCCTTGGCAGAGCTAAACAGAGCCCAGACACCAGCTGGGACACGTAAAACAGTGGAGGACCTTTGGGAAGCACAAACATGTGATGGGTTTGGGCATGTGGGAGGGATTTGCCTTAAAGCTCATCCAGTTCCAACCCCTGTCCCTGGTCCACTAGAGCAGCTTGTTCCATGCCTTGTCCAACCTGGCCTTGAATGCTGCCAGATTGAGACACCTGGGAACTGCTGAGAACCTTTGGGTTGCACTAGGGGTAGGAGCCACTCAGGTTCTCCTGGCAGGACTTCCCCGCATCAGCACTGTAGTGGTGAGAAAGCTTGGATTTATGTGTTGTGACTTCCTATGCCCACTTCTGCAACTGGTAGACAACCTTGCCTCTAAGCTATGTCTTACCCTGGCCTCAACACATCCCCGAGCATCTCTGCCGCTGTCAGTGCCGGGTGAGTTCCTGAGTGTCCCTATGGATAACCGTTACCAGATGTCTACACGCCTTGAGATGTCATCACCAGGGCTCTATTTTTATGCTTCATTTCATAAGGAGCGTTTGTATTTTGCAAAGTGAACTTCCCTCCCTAAATCCAGCTCTTCCCTGGGGCCTTGCTGTGCCATGTACTTGTGTATTCCAGCAGCTGCTTCCCTTGGTGGGGCACTGGGATGTGCAAAGAGCATCCAGCTTTGCAAGAAGCATCCAGCCATCCTGGATCCAGCTCCATGACCCTTTTGGGTACCTGAGTGGTGGTTTAGGACTGAGAATGTCAAAGGCATTTATGGGGTTGTTGAGTCTGGAGAAGAGAAGACTCAGGGGGACCTCATCGCTTTCTATAGCTACCTGAAATGACGATGGAACCCGGAGGGGCCTGGATTCTGCTCCCAAGGAACAAGGGATGGGACAAGAGGAAATGGCCTCAAGCTGCACCAGGGCAGGGTTAGATGGAGCTGAGGAACAATTCCTTCCCCAAAGGATGCTCAGGCATTGGAACAGGCTGCCCAGGGTAGTGTTGGAGTCACCATCCCTGCAAGTGTTCACACACTGTGTAGTGGTGGCCTTGGCAGTGCTGGGGTAAAGGTAGGACTTGATGATCCTAAAGCTCTTTTCCAACCTGGTTAATTCTATGATTCCCATCCTCCCCAGTGGCTTTCTCCCTGGATGAGCTCCTCAGGGAAGCTCATCTCAAAGTGGCAGCACTGGGCATGATGTGCAGTGTCTGTGTGGAGAGAGGTGGCTTTACAGGGCAAAACCAGCTTGGAAAATTCACTCTGGTGTGCAAGACGGAAGCAGGACATCATGGGTTTGAAATGTCCCCCGCATGCAAGGCTTTGCTTGCAATGATGACAGTTTAAACCTGAGATAGATCTGAGTTAAATAATGGTTTGGAGTTGTCATTGAAGGCCTTCTTCTTGGGTTTGTTTCTGTCTCTTCTTGACGGTGGAAGCTGCAGGAGGCTCCAATTACCTTAGTTTCACCTTGAGTATTTTTTGGCTGCGAAACTGTGGGGTTTGGTTCTGGAGAGACAATAAAAATCTAAGATTTCACTTGTGAAGGCTTAACTGGGCCGAAAGTCCCTGTTGGTTGAGAAATGTGGGATCAGACCCCTCATAGAGATCAATGGTTCATGGGGAAAAAAGAGAGACAGAGATGAACTCTGAGCCTGTGAAGAAAATCTGGTTGGGGAATAAGGGAGGGAGGGGGAGAAGTGAGTTAACAAAAGTGAGCTATCTCCAGCCTGGAAGTGGATGAAGGGAAAGGGAATGTCTCACACCTCGTCCTCCTGGGATTAATTTTGAATATCAAACACTCTATCTTGATCTGTTCCTCAGGTCGTGTCTCTGTGAAAGCTCTATTTTGCCAAGGCTTTTTCTGCTGCTTTAAAACAGGGCGAAAGCAAAGCAAATGACCTTATCCTGCTTTGCATTATGTCACGCTCGATGATATTCTTTTGCGGTACTTGCAGCTAGCTTGACACATCAAGGCAGACAGCCCCTTATTATTAAATCTGTTTGCAAATGGGCTCAGATCGCCCTTCACATCCACCCCTGGTTGGGAGCGGTGGCAGACCATGGCTGCAAATCACAGGGCCCCATACCCAGGCATCGAGCTGCCTCCCCTTCTCCCCACCTCCAGACAGAGGTTATTAACACTGTAGGAATTAAATCAAGTGTCCTACTGGAAAAGGTAAGTCCTTTCTTCCCCCTGCGTGGTATATAAAGGGATGGATGGGTGCATTCTCCTCATGCCCTCTTCCCATGGGTTCTCCTTCGCAGCTGAGATCCAGACCTTGGGAGTCTGCCCTTGCAGCCATCGTATAAATGGTAGTGAATAGCCCAGTCCCTTTTAAGCTGTGTCATATCTCTCTGCGGGTCAGATCAGGCCACCGGTGCTTTCTTTTCCTATCCGTGAAAGCTGGATCAATAGTGCCTCATGCTGCTGAGCTTTGCTATTGCTGCTGCTCTGAGGAGCTTCCTTGAGAAAGGCTACTTTGTTCATTCAGATTTCCATCCTTCTCTGAGTAAATCCACCCTGCAAAGTGCCTCTGTCTTGTCAGCATTCCTTGACTGGGCTCCAACAGCTGTCCTTGCTGAGATGTCTCTGATGCCTGGCATCCTGAAGGGGCAAAGTCCCCCCTAAAAGACAGCAAAGGGATATCCTCTTTCCTAAAAAGAAGAAGCAACTTTTTCCAGAGGAGCACCTTTCCATAGGGGACAGGCTGGGCTGGAGCAGCCTGGAGAAGAGAAGGCTTCTTAAGGGAAGACCTTAGAGCAGCTCCAGTGCTTAAAGGGGCTACAGGAAACCTGGAGAGGGGCTTTGGACAAGGGATGTAGGGACACGACAGGGGAATGGCTTTAACTGCCAGAGGGGAGACTGAGATGAGCTCTGAGGCAGAAGCTCTTCCCTGTGAGGTTGCTGAGGCGCTGGCACAGGGTGCCCAGAGAAGCTGTGGCTGCCCCATCCCTGGCAGTGCTCAAGGCCGGCTAGGACACAGGGGCTTGGAGCAACTCTACTTGGAAGTGGGAGGTGTCCCTGCCTGCAGCAGGGGTTGGAACTGGATGAGCTGTAAGATCCCTTGCAAGCCATCCTAGGATTCTAACTTCAGGCTTTAATTGGCTTTGGACCTCTACGAGGAGCTGTTGCCAAATAAATAACAGGGATACCCAAAACCACACATGGGGAAGACTCCCAAGAGTCTTTTTGCTTTGGGCTCCATTTGGATCCTAACAGATTTTTATCCTGCAAGCAGGTCTTAGGGCTTCAATATTCATGCTTTTGTCTGACACTAATGCAAAACCCGATAATCTCTGTGCATCACTGGTAGCTTGTGGCAAAGGCTCCCCAAGTGGTTTGGGCTTTTCTGCTGAGACGTTGTCTACTGCTTCCAAATTTGTCAGCTTTCAGAGCCAGTGAATATGCACTTCTCATTGCAGGAGGATGACTCAAAGTCACCAATTAACCCTTGGTTTTTTGTTCTGCAATCTCTTTTCTCCTTCCTTCTCCTCCTCTGGAATGATACACCTCATTTTGTTTGCAGTCCTTATGGAAATGATTTAGGATCTGAGTTTCTGGTTATTTCTCCCAATCCCTTTTCCTTACATCTGGAGCAGGCACTGCGAGTAGAGAATGTTGTTTTGTTCCATGCCAGCATCACAATATTTTCAGTTATTGTTCAATCTCACTTGTCTTGTTTTCTTGGCCACTGGTGTCTGTTGATCAGATGTTTCTGTTAAGGTGTCCAGAGTGATGTGTAGTGGTTTTTTCCTTCCCCTGAGTGCTCACAATGAAGTTAGAAGCCATCAATGTGTACATGAGTTGTTGGAGATGGTGCTTTTGATAGGCATTCCCTTGTACTTGTCTGTATTAAATTTCAGCTGTCATTGTTTTCTTAATTGCCTGTGTTAGATAATGCTGAATTTCCCACAGCCCTCTCCTTCTGCCTGAAATGAATAGCATTTATATCACAAATACTTCAAACTTGACACCTTTTTTCCCCTGTGCCATTGAATACTTCACCCCAGATTGGCTGATTCAATCTGCTATCAACTTTATATCTCTTCAAGTCACTGCTTGCTTGCCTTTCTGTCTCTCTGCCTGTTTGCTGCTCTGCTGTCCTTGCTACCCACCTCAGGGTATGTTTTTGCCATAGGAGGGGTTCCACACACCTTGGATTTATCCATGATGGGTAAGGAAAGCTCCACTTTGCAGAAGGTGCAAGAGTGAAGGCACAGGAGCTCTGGGAGATGGTTTTGGGTTGTTCAACCCTGCTTTCTCAGCTTGAATCCCACTAATGTGCATGTCATCATCTCTCCTCCTTGGCACATCAATGTCATGCTTGGGATCTGCTTGATCCAGGGGTGGCAGAGCCATGACTCAGGAGATGTGGCTTTTCTTTTTCCCTCTCCCACGTCCCTGCTTTTTATGGCTTTCAACAAGCTGCTGCTCCCAGCTGCTGTCTGGTTTATGTACTTTACGCTCCAGATGCCTTGTTCAAATGACATCCCTTCACAAAGCATCTGCAGAAAGAGGGTTTTCATCTTCTGAGCCTGCTGCTTCTTCAGGGGAACTGGTTAGTATTAATTAAGACAGTTTTGAAGGTCCAGTAAATTATACCTGCTTCTCTCGAAGGTTTCATTGCCTTCCTCAAAGAACCCGAGTAGATCAGAGAAGTGGGACTTGATTTGCTGCTGCAAGCCATGCTGTTTGCCATGTCATGTTCTTCTAGGTAGTTTCTTATAACTTTCAAACCCCTAATTTAGCAAGTTTACTTCATGCTGAAGGAAGCCTTTGAAGCCTGGAATTATCTGTTCGCTACCAAAGCGAGGAGCAATCTTTTCCATGCCAGCAACAATTACTGACTGAAACTGGGTGGTAATTTTAGTCTTAATTTAGTTTTCAATCTCTGCAAGTTTCTTGGGGTTTTGAAGTGACGCGGAAGGATCTGTTCTGTAGTGCCCAGAAATCCTTTCCTGCAGCAAATGAGACCATTTGGTACCGTGGCATTTTTGAGGAGCTTTTCTCCCTTTGTGGCACCTATGAACACCTTTCTGATGAAGAACTGGATGGTTGGATGGCAGCCCAGCCCTTCAGAAGGGGCTGGCGGTCCATAAAGAGGTGGAGAGACCTCTGGCATTGCTCTTGAGGCAAATGAAAGAGTTTATGGAGAGAGTTTATGAACCCATCTGCAGGAGGAAGGTGCAAGCTTGCCGGTTCAGCGAAGCTTGGTTGAATCCTGCCTAGTCAGGGTAGACCCAAAGCTAATTGCTAGGAGGTATATTGGTATTTTTATCACTGCATTTATATTTTATGGAACCATCTGGTGCCATTAAAGCTTTTAACGTCAGTTTAAGTTGTATTGAGTTGCCCAGGAACTGAGAAGAAGAGGAGCAGGAGTAGGTGAGGTGTGGGAATGAAGCATGTCTCATTGCAAACCAAGTGCTGATACCCCACAGATCATGGGGTGAGAGAAATGGTACAGATTTAGAGTGCAACATTTAAATCCTGAATAGTGATGGGGCTTTTTCTCCCCCAAAGGTAACTGGTTTTCTAGCTGTAGTGGTGCTGCCACTACACCATCAGCATCTTCTCCTCTAGGGTTACTTCAGAGAGAAGACAACCTTGGTAACTCTTTGTCCCATCTATGGCCCCATCCCCATGGGGTGCATCTATCTCATTTTCCACCTTTCTTCTCTCATCAGCTTTTCCAAAGCTGGCTGGATAGTCAGGAGAGGAGCTGCAGCCCTGGCTCGGGTCCTTGCTCTTGTGCTTGGTGATGCTGGTGGTGCCAGTGGAGCAGCTGCAGAGTTATGGAAACTTGGAGCTTTCCCCTTTTCATTTCAGTGTTTGCTTGCTTGGGGAAGGCTCTTGGAGCCTGATGGTCTCTTTCCCGTACTGCACGTTGCCTTTCCAGGGATATGGCCTGGAAAAATGGGAGCAGAAGAGCGTGCATGGACTGAATTGTCTTCTGCTCGACAGCGCTGGTGGCTTTCCCAGAGCTGGCCTGAGCTTTGGTGGTGATTCCAGTGGTCCCACATGAAGATCTTATAGCATCAGGGTGTCGTAGATCCTCCAAAGAACAAGTGTCTGAGGAGCCCCATGAGGTGCAGACAAAGGTGCCTACAAGGGAGCCTTGGGATCCTTGGCAGAGGCCAACCAAGGGCACCTCTTACTATTTCATGGGAATAACTTGGACTCTCTTATCTTGGTCCCAATTCTTTTTCTTGCCCCTAAACACCTCAGAGCTGCTGCTAACGCTGTAGCTTTGGGGCAGCTGCTCTGGAGCAGATACGAGTGAATTATTAATGTAAACAACTTACTAATTGAATTCATCAGTCTCAAGCCTGGGCTGTGTCTGCTGGGCAAGTTGCTGTTTCCTTTAGTTTATTCAGAGTGGAATATGATGCTAATATCCATTGGAAGTTATGTGGTAGGAAGCACGTGTAATCCAGAAAGCTGGGCTAGTGGCAAGCTTGAGATGGCAAAAGTGGGCTGATGTCCCTCCCCTGATAGGGGGAAGCATCATTTGGAGAGATGCACACTGGCTCTCTGCAGGCTATGTGGTTGCAGGAGGTGTTGGAAATGAAGGTGATGCTCTTTGCTGATCACTCCTGCTCTCTGTGGAGATTGGGGGCTCTGGGCTTCGAAAGGAAGAGGGGCACAAGCTGTTAATCACCTTAAAATAGTGTCTGCACAGGGATTTTCATCCACCTCTACTCCTCAAAGGCCGGGGAATTGGAGCTCCTGTTATTATTGAAGTGTCTTTGGAGCTGCTCCTCATCCTGTCGTCTCACTGCCTGACTGTGGTTGAGGACCAGCCTGTATGTTCCATTGCTTCCCTCTCTTCGTTGAATTCCCTTCTTTTCCCCTCCTTTCCCCCCCCCACCTCACAAACTGCTGATCTAAATGTTCAGAGTAATTTCTGCTGAATAATGGATGGAGATGCATAATTTATAGTGCCACGGGGTGAGACAAAGCCATGAGTGCTCTTCCTCTCCTTCATGCCCCCTTGTGCCATCCCATGCCCTTTCTCCAAGCAAACAGAGGAGGTGAGGACCCCAGGTTTGCTGGTGGCCACTCTTTAGATCCTGTAGTAACTGAGAGAAGGGATTAAACATCACAGAGGTGTTGGAGGTGCAAGATACTGGTGTTCATCAAAGATAACAGGGTTTAATGAGTTGTTCCCACAATGTTCTCCTCCTTTTGCCTCTCCAGCAGGATGGTGCTGCTGGAAGAAGCTTAAAACCCTCTGGGTTTCTTGGGTTTGGGGTCTTGATTTGCATGAGGCAGACTTCTGAGCTGCTGCTCTTGGTTATGTGGTTCCTTTTGGCAAGTTGAGGCAATTTTTGCCTGACTCTTATATTCTCTTCCCAATCTGGCTTCCGAAGGGTCTCAGCTCTTATTATAATCTATTGAAGTGAAGTGCTTCAACCTTATCAAAAGGCACATTTTGATAATTTTCTGCTGAAAATGTCAACACAATCAATAGGTTCTGGCAAATGTTTTGATTTCCTTCCCTTCAGCAGATTGTTCTGCTGGCATGGGTTAACCCCCCCTCAATAGCCTTTTTTCCATATCAGGATGAACTTTGATAATAAGGTTGCCTTTAACAAAGCTACATGGTGCTGAAATAGAGATTTTTTGAGCACCAGCCCTCTGTGTTCTTTAGTAAAAGGATGAAAGAGTGGCAGAAATGACTGAGACAGGGAAAGAAGAAAGGGGAGATGGAGAGACATCATTTTTTTCTATCCAAGTTTATTATCCCATCCATTTGCCTCTGTCTTTTTCTGATGGCTTGTCCATCAGCCAGTAAAACTTAATTCTGTGAGGAATAACTACAACTTGAGTAAATTAAGTGAAAAGGCTGCACAGAACCCAATTACTCTCTGTCCCCTGGACACTTGGGAACAGAGTTCATTTCCCTGTAATGAACAACGTGGTGAGTGACAGCCTGGCAAAAGGAGCCCTGGCTCTGAGCTGGCTCCATCAGCGTAAACGGGAGGATACAGAGTGGTTTGGAAGAATTATGTCTGTGTAGATGGAGATGTGGGGATGCAGGAGCATTCCTCAGGGAGCCTCCAGCCCCATCTGGCTTCCCAGGATCATCTTTATTATGGAAACCACATGTTAATAAAAACCAAAGCAGCAGAGAAAGGTGCCCAAGTGTTTCCCTTCAGATTAACTTGCTTCTGTTTGCCTGAATGTCTCAGCTTCCAGGCTTCTGCTGTGCAGGCAGAGCCATTCCCTGTGATGAGGGAGATAAGGGAGGACTGCTCCAGGCAAGGAGCTGCCTCACAGCTTGCAGGGAGGAATACAGAAAGATGCAAACCCAAACATATATGGGAGCTAGAAAGTGGTGTGGCAAAGGAATTGACCTGCGCTGTCACAGCCCTGACTGGGTGATCTGCAGCAAATGGTTTCAGGCTGTTTCTCTCTTGCCCAACAGTGCGTCATTTTGCTCACTCCTCTCCTCTGATTGCAGCAGGTTTGGGAGAAGATGATGTGCTTCGGTGTGTATTGAACTTTGTACAGAAGCCTCTCGTTCCAGCTGGTGCTGTAATTCATGGAGCGTGCTTCGTAAGGAAAAGGAGCGTGCAGGAATAAGGCAGGAGGGAACCCACAGAGAAACCCTCTTGCTTGTGTTTTGTTCTGTGTGTTTTAAGTGGAAAGCCAAGAGCTTGCTTATGTCAAATAGACATTTAAGAGTTTCCTGGGTTTTGGGAGCAGATGGGGTGCCACATGTAACAGGAGTCAATTTGGTTGCTGTGATGCTGGTGAATGCAGAGTTGATAGTGTATGTTGTTCCCATAAGAGTGATGAAAGATCTTGCCTATTTCCTTTACCTTTGTGGCTTTCATGCAGCTTCCTGCATGCCCCTCCAGCTCCAGAGGGATTATCCAGGATGCTGGACTTGATGGGCTATCTCCCTATGAGTCCCTGCAGCCCATAGCTGGTCCCTTGCTTGAAGTTAGGGATGCCTGCAGCAGGTTTGAGCCAGCAGAGCTTGATTGCAGGAGTCGTTGTGGTGCATCGAGTAATAACTGCGCAGGGGAAGGAACTTGCAGAGCTTTATTATGTGTAATATCCAGCCCATGAAAGACAGCTGCTGCTGCTCTATGGAGTATTATATCCCCATAATCAATATCAGGGAGGAGGAACTGTTGGGCAACCTGTTTCCTATTATGGGCACTTACGCAATGCTTGGGTTGACAAAGAACCTTGTACCAACTGCAGGCAGCACATGTTCAACATGCTTCTCATGTATCATGGAGCGAGCCAGCCAAATACCCAGATGCTCTTTACAACTAACTTTGGAGAGGAGCAAATGACAATGCGGCAGTTTCCACTGGGTGAAACTCCTTTTGCTTTGGGTCCTCTGTGATCCCCTTTGCCCAAGTCTTGTGATCCAGGGCAGGAAATTGATGGTCCTATGCAATAAAGCCCAGAAATACCAACCAAGTAGGCGAGTGGAGTGGCGTGATCTGATGTCAGGTGTGAAGGACCAGGAGCCAGCGCTGCTGGGCTGCTTTTGTGCCGCTGCCACTGATTCATTTTGACTTGGAGCAAGTCATTTAATTGCTCAGTAATTAATCCTATTCATACAGCTAAATTGAGTAGTGCCAGGTACACGAGCTCTCGCTGCAGGCACACTGTGGCCATTCAAACAAATCACAGCAACACCTAGAATAGAAGGTGTTTGATTTCAAAGCATCCTGCCCTGCCACTTGAATCCTTCCCATCACATCCATATAAAGGGCCTGTGGCAGGTCTCTGAACAGCTCTGCTTCCTTAATGTGGGAAGGAGTGATGCCCACTGGCCAGAGTTGTGTTATCCCTCACCTACCTCGACAAATATGTGTTAATGAAGTTCATGGGGAGCCTGTTAGGGCTGGCACTAGGGAACAGCAGATAATTTGTGCTGGTTTAGACCTGATCATCACCCTGGCCCTTTGGTTTGCCAGCCTGAGGACCTCAGCCCCTCCTGCTCTCCTAATCCTTACAGTGTTTAACCACAGAGCCGCTGAAGTCAATCAGAGCCAAGTGTTTGCAAGCAGGGCCGGCGCCTTCTGCCCAGTGTTTTTATTAGCTCAATACAAACTGCAGCAGAGCACTTATTGATTCCAGTGATCCATTGCCATCAGGAACTTCATTTGTAAACTTTTGGGGAGGCAGGAGTGATAGCAAAGCCTGCTCTATGATCCAAGTCCCTTGGGCATCCAAAGTACCTTTACTGAGTGGAGCATTTACTCGCTAAGTCTTGACTCCAAGCTTTGCTGATGGGTTAGGAAAAGGAAGCAGATGCAAAGAGCTGCAAAGCCTATTGTTACCCACATCCCCAGCTGTGTCAGGCTGGAGGCCATTGCCTGTGCTGCTTAACCTCCATGTTACATGGGAAGATGCAAGACCTCTTACATTGAATTAAGGCGGTCTGGAGATGCTTTCTTGTGCTCACAGTGAGAAAAATTCATTATCTGTGGACTTTTACTGCAGTACAGGGCTTTGCTTAAATTCCTCTGTCCTTATTCTTGCTCCTGGCACACCCCTGTAATTGTTCTGTTTTTCTCCCTATAATTATGCATGTTATTGTATCTCAGTGTGCTACTGAGTGGACCAGTTCATTGAATAAAGCTGCTATTTGGTTGTGCATTAAGCATGTTTTGCTGACCAGATGTGGCATCACTGCTCCAGCAGGGAGTAGTTCCCCTTCTTTGGTTGTTGCAGACGTACATGAGGGATGTGAGTGTTTAGGGCTCTTCATAGATGGAACATGCACACGAAAAAGTGGGATGCTGGGATAAGCAGATAAGCGTCTTCTTCCTTTAGCTTTGGAAAATGACAGATCTCTATCACTTGTAGGAGTTTCTCAGCTAAATAGTGACAGTAGATTCACTGGGGAAGCAAAAACCTTAATACAAAGTTGGGACAGTTTAGGTGGGATTTACAAACCTCCCCAGTGTGGGTGAGGGCTTCGGATGGGAATTAAGTACTCAAATTCCCCCAGATGGCTTAAAAAGTTTTGTTATTCTCCAAAAAAAAAAGCCCTGGAAAGCCACCAGTAAATGTGCTTTGCCAGAAGAAGAGGGAAATTGGGCTGCTTGGCTTTTAACTTATTAGTAGCTATGGGAGGCTGTGGCTTAACAGAGGGTTCAGCTGTGAAATAAAGCTCTCACTATGCCCTTCCGTGCAACTTTTACCTGCAGTTGAGATGTCAGTTTGTCCAATGCAATTGAAGAGCACATAAATCCATGTGTATTTTCTGTTTTCCTTGCTGTATCTGTATGGGTGGTGGACCAATATGGGCTTTTAGAGACACTAAATTGCATTTAGGAGGGGAAAATAAAAGGGTGCTGCCAGAGGTACAGCCTGCGGATTAGCTTTGCTGGAGCAAACAATCTGGGCTACTGACTTATCCTTATTACATAGACATCATCTTTCCTTCCTTTCCAGGTCCCCAGGACCACAATTCCCGGTCATTTCCATAGTCCTTTCCTCAAGTATGCTTTCCTCTGTCTCCTTCCTCTCCCTTTGTTAGAGATAGTGGAGTCTGGTGGAGTAATTGCTCTGGGGATAACACTGGACTCGAGATGGATTGGGAGCCATCTGACAGTATCTTGCCTCTGGTCCTGGCCTCCGTGGGGGAATTTTAAACATGTTGAAGTGATGGCTTTGCGCGAATTCCCAGCTGCTGGGATGTGTGTTTGGGCTGGCTGGCTGGCCGGGAATTCATGAGGAACTCTCGTGTTTGCAGCTGTCTCTCGGATTATATCTATATCGATCCTGCCTGTCCACAGCCAATGGGAAATATGTGGAAATGATGAAGCTCTTCTGAAGGGGAGTTCATAATCTTGCTCAAACAAAGCCAGGCCCCCAGAGGGCAGGATGAATGGTCTGTGTATAGCCTATTTTGAGAAGATATGGCTATCACATCTTGTTCCCCTTGTTTTACTGGGATAACATTCAATTACCCCTGCCAACAACAGCTTCCCGTAAGGCTTGTTGAGACAGCTAATCACTTGCCCCAGTTACTCCAGATGAGAAGTACAAGCAGTCTGCAAGTCTGCCTGGGGCTGAGAGGATCTGATTTAGGGCTCTGCAGTGGTCTCCTAAAGACGTGGTGTCTCGAGGAGGTCATGGAGCTGGAGGTCAGCTTTGGCCCCAGCTCTGCCATGGCTTTGTTGCTTGACACAGGTAAGTGGCTTCATATAGAATCATAGAATGGATTGGGGTGGAAAGGACCTTAAAGCTCATCCAGTTCCAACCCCTGCCATGGGCAGGGACACCTTCCATAGAGCAGTTGCTCCAA
>JAOEHY010028917.1:0-16479 GCA_025447955.1 Psilopsiagon aurifrons
CCCCCCCATAGAAATTAGCTAATAGCATCCTCAGCTTCATGCTGAGCCACCACCATCTGATGCCAAGAGGGAGCTACAGCCGCAGTCGAGCTGCACCAACCCCCATGCTCCCAAAACCAGCCAGCACCAAGGTGGGAGAACTTGACAGAGGACACAGCTTGACTGACAGAGTACTCCAGCAGGCACAGACTGACGCCACAAACACAACACAAATGCCCATCTAACCGTTTGACCGGCTTGTCGTCCAGCAGGTAACTGCCTAGCACTGACCCTTTCTTCAACAGGGGCTTTTTGCTCTGAGGTGCCTGGAAGGTGAAAAGAAAAGGGATGAAGAACGTAATTAGGACCCAGGAACCTGATACCCCCAGTTAACCACTTGCTATCTCTGCAGGCCACTTCAGGGAGGCAGAACTGGAGTCCTTGTAGCCCTGCACCATGCAGTGGTAGTGCCCTGCCAGCAGGCTTGAACAGAGGTGAGCACAGGGCTTGCCTTTCTCTGTTCAGCTCATTTAACTCATGCAAGAAGGCATTACTGTTGCTGCTTATCCCTTTGCAACAAAACCCATCAAAACTGGTGGTGCCCCAAACCGAACTCCAGCCAGAGCTTTTGTTTCTGTGGCTTGTTTTCTGCTTGGTCTCGCACCTGAATCTTTTCTTTCCCCTCCTGCCTTTCTATTACGCTGATGTTTTGTGGGACCCGCCAATCGCCCCTTCCTCAGAAGGCACTAGTGCCCCTTCTCCATGAGTACTCACCCAGAGCTGCACATGCACCATAGGAAAAGAAGACTGCTCTGCAAAGGGCAATGCACATGCTCTGCCTTATGCTAACATTCCTCTCCATGCTTTCCTCATACTTACCTCAGACTATACACTTCCTACAGCCAGTGTTTACCACCTCCCCAGAGAAGGAGAAAGCAGGACAGCTCCTCTTGCAACCGTCTTCCCCCTACACAGCAGATTTGTCATCCCCAGCAGAGTCAAAGATGAGCAACTTGCCTGAGATCACACAGAAAGCCTGTGGCAGAGAGAGGACTGACCGGCCAGCTCCTCCAAAGCCCATGCTAAAGTCTAACCTCCCACTCAGCCCCCAATGGACTGGGTAACTCCTCTGCCTTCACACACGAAACACAAAGTGAGAGACAGCGTGGCAAGGTGCCCATCACCTCAGCCTTGGGGGAAAGGGAGATGTACTTGCTCTGTAAGTCTGGAGATTTCTGACAAGTCCTCACAAGTTATTTCTTGGGGTAAAGATGGTGAAAGAAGAGTTTGCAACCTGCCAGATCTGCCTCTATTAGCAGTTTTGAACTGACCAAACACCTGCAGGCAGCTCTGGACAGGCAGGACTTTGTGCTGCCCACAGCCCAGGGGCGGACTACCAAGATTATTTCTTCAATAACCCCTGGCTTATTTTAAAAGGCAAAAGATTAAGAAGCTGCTCTGCTGGCCAAAACTCGCAGAACACCTTTACCACAATGCAGGCCAACAAAAGGAGACATTCTGGACTCCACAGAGGGCCTCACCCGACTAGGAACCTTGAGGGGAAAAGTTCCAAATGTTTTTTACATATATATGAAGTTTCAGCTACACAAACCATACAGTATGGAGAGTCTTACAAATATGGAACATGGACAGAGCCTTGGCTGACACGGTTTAGTGGGAGGTGTCCCTGCCCATGGCAGAGAGGTTGGAACTAGATGATCTTAAGGTCCTTTCCTTCCATTATGTAGGTATAACTATTCTATGATTCTATGTATCTTCCAAGGCAAAGGACTCCCGCAAGTGCAGAGAGACCCTTTCGTCAACACTAGCATCAGGCTATGGGTCAGCCAACCAGTGTGGATGGAGAAGGAACCCCTGAAAGAGTTCAAGCACGTTCATGCAGGGGTATCCTCTAGACACACAGAAACAAGAAACTTGTGTTACAGCCCACTGGAGACAAGTCGCAACCTTCAAGTCAGTCACCTGTGGAGCAAAGGGGATCCCAGGCAATCTGCTATAGCATGCCCCTACTTGAAGGGGAAACAGCCTGTGAAGTACGTACCTGAGTAAGAAAGGAGAAACAACGGGGCATGTTTTGCCATTGGTTCTGCCATGCTTTATTGGCCTGCCAGGTTTGTGTAACATGTGGCTTTTTGCCAGAATGGTAAGGGGACAGACAAGACATCAGCTGTACAACACACGATGACAAGGATTCTACAAGAACAGCACGTGTACAAGCATTTGTATGGGAAAGATTCTGGCTTATCAGTGAAATACAAATATGTGTCCAATGTAGTCGAAGTCTCAAAACACTCTTCATGACAAGTAGACATGAAATTCATTCTGTCACATAGAGCATGCAAGCATAACTCCATAGCCAGATGGGCCACAGGTGTGAAACTGAACCCCACAGTGGTTTGTACGCAGACGTAAATAGCCACATATTGCTATCTGTGACTTGGCCACTGGAGCAAAACAGTGCCCCATGGTGCTGTGAGGCAAGGGTCTGCCTACCCTGGCAAGACCAGAAACTCTTATGAAGAGCAAGGTATTAAGCTGGGCACTGAGAAGTACAAAGGAGCAGTGACTGATTTACTGCCAGCCTCATATAGCCCAACTCAGACATGCAACCACTTCAAAATCTTTCCTATAAAAGCACCACTGTTCATCACACCTTCATTTCACAGAAATAACACAACTCCTCCCAGGACTAACAGAGGGAATTAAGGCCTCGGGTTTCCTTTTAGGCAGTAAAAACATTGATAGGCTCTGGCGAAGAGTGTGCCACACACTCCATCAGAAAGCTGGACTCTCCTTTTTGCTGCTGTAGGGGACTACTGCTGTTTTCTTGCCCCCTTGCAGTGGGACAGCCTGGACAGCAGATCTTCTGCAGGTGTATGGCGATAGCAGCATCTCTGTAATCCCTTGGAGTCCTGCTTTCTCGCAGACTGAAACGAGAGTGGCCAACAAGATGTCCTGGCTGATAAATTAAAAACCCCTTATTCTAGTACAGGCTTCATCTGCCCAGCATGACACAACCTTGCCAGATGAGCAGTAGTGGTAGGAGGAGTTCACCCTGCTGCCCATCCCTACTATCAGCACAGGGAGAAAGCAACTCCTTTGTACCCAGACTCTCTCTGCTAGGCTCTCTCTTAGGTCTCCTTGCAACTGTCATGTTTCAGAGCAGCCCTTAGCACATCCTAGCAGATAAAAAAGAGAGGAGAATAGAGGAGGAGCAGACAAGCTTTGTATACACAGAGGTACACACCTCAACTGTGGTCTCCACGGGCCACCCGGCCCACCCACAGGAACCCAGAAGCTGATGAAGCGCTTTGCATGGAAAGAGGAGAATAAGCTGTTTTCTTTGCCTGCTTGCACTGGATTCTGGTACACAGTGACTGTGTTTGTTACTTCTCCAAGAGGGAGCAGGAAGCTCTAGTGTACATACACGTATTTAGCAGCTTAAAAAATTAAGAAAAAAAAAGATCTTTCAGATTTCAGGAACACACACACAAAGGCACATACACACACACCCCCCCTCACCTCCATCCAAAACAGTTACTGAAATCATTTTATGTAGCTGCTGCTCCACTTGGAGAAGAGCTCCATCATCTCCCCTTGCAGGGCATCTTATCCCTTATCTGGGCACAATCCCTGTGCTTCCTTCCATGTTCCTTTACACACCAACCAGAAAGTATCTCACAGCCTACCTACCACTGCCTGTCCTTGTTGCAAGAGAGCTACTTCTAGATCTTCAAGTGTGGCATGGTGGCAGAGCAGGAAAAGACATGATGGCAGGGATGGGTCCAAAAAGAGCACAGGGCAGCCTTGCCAGTGACTTTTGGGAACACAGAGACTTTTTCATTAAAAAAGTAGTAAGAATTAAAAATGGATGACATATTCGTACTTATCTTGGAGACTGGGAAAGACCAGAGATGGAGTTGAGCGTTCCAGATGTCAGAAGCCCCCGACTTTCTCCTAGCCCTCTGACACAAGGCTTACTGCTGCACCTCCACCCCAGCAGAGTTCATAGGAACAGGGAGCTGCCCCAGAGGAACATCTGCAAACATCTGCTATAACCTCAAGGGGTCACAGAAACTCTAAAACCTTCCTGTGCTCCTCTACCCCCGGTCAGCTGGCAGCACATACAGAAATCCATCATCTTCTTCACCACCCAGGTCCAGGGATGCATCCAGCTTCTCTCCCCTCCTTGCATATGCCCCATGCTGTTACAGCACACAGACCCCACGCATGCAGCAGGCAGCACCCACTGCAGCCCTGCACAGAGCTGTGTGACAGTCACAAGCTAATACACCTTGGGTTAAACCCCAGGTGGTTTGCAAGAGCAACCTGCAGAGGTTGACCCCAGCACCAGGTGCTGCGAAGTCTGTATTAAGCACCACACCAGGCCTCCTGAGCTTAGGTCATTGTCCCCCGTGGAAGTGATAGGCCCCCGTGTGGTGAAAGCAACAGCAGCAGATGAAAGGAGGGCGGTTGGGAATTAGGGTTTTCTTTCTTAGACTAACCAGCTTCTTGGCTTCAAAAGCATCTCGCTCATCTCGAAGTTTCTTGTTCATCTCTCTGCTCCAAAGGAAGACACAGGAGAGACACAATGAAGCACTCATCAGCAATGGAGTAAAGACCAACATTGGAAAGCAAGAACAGAAAGGAAGCTTGGGAAACAAATACAGGTGTTATTTACTGCCTGACAAACTGGGGTTTCCATATATCTCAGCTCAGGTAATGGGCTCCACATAGTCCCTTAGCCATCAGGGAAGACTAAACTTCTGCAGTGGAGGGATTACACAGCCTGTATTATGCCAAAACTGGCCAGATTGTGCAGCTCTGTCTGGACCTATCAAAACAAGCAGTGTCTGAACACTGCCTGAATACACTCCCATAGCTTTCTGTGGGAGAAACAAATACAGTGCTGAAACTTCAGCTCCTTGCATGCACAAGGGCTCAGCATTTTCCCCCACCCCTGTTCTTACCTGAGGAGCTCCAGCTGCCTAAGGAGGCTTTGTTTCTCTTTCTGCATGTTCTTAGAGACTCTAAACACATCCCTAGGACAAAGGGGATTATAAAAGGGGAAGTAAGATAATAGGAGAGAAAATACAGAGACCTCTTTCTCAGGGACACTCATGGTATTCTTAAAGATAAGGGCCTGCCCTGTGCTAGGAGGATTCGGAGAAAGCAGCACTGCTGTGGAAGCTGGGATGGCTGGGTTGTATGCCAGCTCTCCTGCTCTCCTTTCACACTCCAGTTTCCTCAGCTGCTGGAGATGGGAAAGATGCTTACTACCATCTGGATCTGAAACACCCCAATGTTTTAACTACACATTATTAGATTAAGCCCAGAAACAGGAACACAAGTGGATCTGTAGGAATAGAAGAGGATCTGTAGGAACTTTATAGAGGCAGTAATGAACTAGAAAATGCACAGAGGAGAAGACTCCTTTAGGTTGATGATCATCTGTGTTTTCTACACTGCTTTACTACCCAAATAGGAATAAACATATTCATCTCCTGCTATAGGCAGGTGGGAGGTAGCACTATCACTCCCTGTTGAGGCCCATAAAACCACTGGGATGTTACTACTTTTCCTCAAGAAGAAACAGGCAATCCTCTGATGAGGTCAAGGCTTCTAATTAGAGATCCTTATTCTTTAACTCCTTGCCCACCCTTCCTTCTTTGCCTGAGTTCCTGTCCTGACACCCCCTTCTCTGCCCATTCTCACCTGTCCTTCTGCTCCTGCTCAAGCTGAGCCTCTTTCTGGAGCTTCTGTAATTGCCCCTTCACTGCCTCCAACTCCCATTTGCTTTTCTCCAGCTCTTCCAGCAGGTTTTCATTCAGGTGCCGGAGCCTTTCATTCTGCACACGGGTCTCCAGCTGCTCCGAGTTCAGCGACTGTAGCTGCTGTTCCAGCTGCAATGGGAGGAGGGCTGCTTAAACACAGGGTTTTGTGCTACCATCATGCCTGTAAAAACTGGCTGAAAAAGCAGATGTAAGTATCGAGGCAAAAGGGAAGTAAACACAACTTAGGTCTGCAGGACCACCAGTGGCACTGAGAAGGTGAATTGGAAGCAATTATTTCTCATCATGCCAGCCCTGGGGAGCAAGCAATGCAATTATTAGGCATAGCAGAGGAAGTGCTTCAGGCAGCATGTGAAGCTTCTGCTGTCAGGCATTGCAGAAATCAGAGGGCAAATAAGGGTCAAAGGAAGACTGAAATTTTGGGTGGAAGAAGGGGTGTATCCATCAGGACTTATTAAGCACAGCTGCCGAATTCCATCTCTAGTTTGGGGCCTTCCTGAGCCCATGGCAGCTGAAAGGGGGATACATGGAGGTGCCAGGCATAGCTCACACTACACCTGGAAAGTCAAGTGATTGGGTGGCCTTTACCAGTGCTGGAGATAGGACCTTGGCCTGGAGATATTGTTTAAATGCCACTGGGGCACAGCTACACTCTAGGCAGTACAAGACCCCAGCACAACTAACAAGCCTGATTTGGGAAGTTCAAAGCCTGTTGTCATCTACTCAGCCAGTGATGTGATTCCTCACAAATGTGGAGGAAAGAGTCTGGGATAGTCTGGGAAAGAGTCAAAGCCATGCAGCAGCCCAACCCATCCATCTTATGTGACAAGTAGGGCATCACAAGAAGGATCATACTGGCAATTCAGCCATACCAGCTAACCAGGGCCATCTGCTGAAGCTGGCACTACTCAGAAATGGTGGCACCCATCCAAGAATTTACAAATTCCTGAAATAAAATTATACAGCCCATGCTTGTGAACAGAGAGAAGCACTAGGAACCAGTTCTGATCAGTGTAGTGGGTGGCAGAGTCAGCCTCCACATTTATACCTCCAGCTTGCCTTTTCTCTCAGTGTTCCTTCTCCCCCTCTCAAAGGGAAAGTAAAGCAGCACACTGTAGCACAAAATAAAGCCCTTTTTTCTTGCTACCCTGCTCTCTGTCAGCACAAAGATACAATGGTTGTGAGCAGGAGTGATCAGAGCTGACATTTCCTAGGTTCCTTGAAACACAAGCCCCACATCTCTCCCCACTGAAGCTACACGCGTAAGTTGCACCCATCTTTGCCTGAAGACTTCCAGTCCTTCGGACATCAGCATGACCACATAATGATGGCCAGTGAAGTTGAGACTAAGAAACAGGAACCCCTGCCCAAAGCCTTTGGATCTTTCAATAAGCCAGCGGACAGGTTTTAAGCAAAGCACACCTGCACCTCCTTGGGAAACCTCTGTTACACACAAGTCTCCCGTTTATGTTGTCTGTACTTGGAAGCGATATTGTAGAGCAGCACGATCACAGTACTGGTCTTACGCCACAAGAGGGACCTGATTATCTGCATAGTTTAGTGCAAGTCTCAGAGTTAAGAGAACCAGAAAAGACCATTCCAGTAAGACTGTCCATGTAGCCTAGTACTAGGCCTTGACCCATAGCAAGAAGAGGTACGACCTAGGAAGAGCATGCCTATGACTCATTCCTCCTGATACAGCCCCAGCATCTATGGTCCCTGGACTGGGGACATTAGAGGCCACATCCATGCCTATTCCTTCTTTTGATGGATACTTACGGGCCTGTTCTCCATAATTTTTGTCCAATCTTTTTTAAATGATGACACTGCCTGCCTCCTGTGGAAAAAAAATCCAGCACTAATCTGTGTAAAGAAGTATGTTCTTCTAAATCAAATTCATGTTGGTCTTACTGAGTGTCCTTAACCTCCCCTTATTGCAGGATTTAGGGAGTAACTGTTCTATAATGAACCTTATCCACCACCCTCCCAAGTCGATAAAGTTCACTCATATCTTCTCCCAGTCTCCTCTTCAAAATCAAGTCTAAGCTTTTCTACTTTCTCTTCCTGATGAGAAGCCCATTTCCTTATTCATATCATTTCTCTGTACCTTCATACTCAAGAAGGATACAATGGAGCTAGAGGAAACTAGAACTGCATATACCAACTGAGGCACATCAAAGGTGTAGGTAGCAGGAAAATTCTGGCCTCTATCTTATCCCCACTATCTTTCCTGATGGCACTTCAGTTCTGACTGCTTTTCCAGCTGCTACACAGTGAGCTGATGATTCCAGGAAAGTGCTGTTTCATCCACATCGCAGCTAGGCATCCAACTTGGACACCGCCAGTCACTGGCATCTTACAGGTGCCTCCCATGACTTGTTTTTGTGGGGGTCATGTCTCAGTTCTTCAGACCAAAAGGAAAAAGACCTCCAGAATGGACCATCTCATACAAGTATCCATGCCAGGGATGGATAAAGGGAAGTTTCTGCTTCGATTTCTCTGTGACTGATTAATCAGCATGTCATTAGGTGCTGGAATGCAAACAAATGGTATGTACAGCTGTAAGCATCACAGAACTGTTCACTCTGGGTTATTCTGGAGCAGACAGAAAACACAAACTAGAGAAATTTGGCTCTTGTATGTCCATGCACAACTTTCATACACAAAACAAAAGGCTCCAAACTCATAACTTCCAAATTTTTAACTGTCTTCTTTGCCAAATGGTTATTGTACAACTGAGAGGAAGATTGTGCCAAGAGAAAACAAAGCAGATAAGAAAATGCATGATTGAAACATTCACAGTAAGACATTTCAGTAGAGAACAAACCAATCACTTGACAAACCACTTCAACTCCTTCTTCAGAGACAGAGAGAGCTAGACTAGCTAGCAGCAGATTAGTTAGTACAAACCCTCTGCAGATGAAAACCATTCTCAGTCAGGAAAGACATTAGCAGGAAGATAGTAGAAGCAGATGTGCTTCCTTAGAAAGGATTTTTGTTACCTTCTTCTGGCGGTAAAGGATTTTCTCCAGCTCCTGCTCTTTGCTGCGCAGTTCCTTTTGGAGCAGGTTACTCCTGTCATGTCTCAGTGCTTCCTGCAGAGGTAAAGATACAGCTGTGCATACAACAACCAGCATAGTAAGAGATGTTCTTGGCCAGATAGGCCATCACGTCTGCTTCAGAACAGAGAAAGTCTGACTTCCACCAAGAGAGATGAGGTACCTGGCAGATCAGCCTCTCCCTTTCTGCTTTGATCTGCTGCTCCATTTCTTCATAAAGGCACCTGACTTCTCGGTCATGGTCTGTCTCCTTCCTACAAAAGGTATGGTGCACACAGGTCAGGAGAGAGAAAAAGAATACAGAAAGGAAACAGGAGAGGAGGGTGGAAACAGATTCCCACTAACAGCTGTGTAGCATTGAGTAGGATTTCAACCAGACCAAATGTTATGAGTGGACACTGGTGCAAAACAAACCTGTGGGGATCGGATCAAGATAAAGAGTCATTTTATTAAAGCAAGAAAAATCTCTGCGTCCTCTAACCCAGCCTCAGCTTGTGTTTGACGCAGCATCCAAGCATCAGCTGGTTCCTGACAGCAAATGGTCATGATGTTCTTACCGCTTCAGTGCCTGTTCCATAGACTCCTTCTCATGATTCACCTCCCTTATGTACGATGAAACACGCAACAGAAACTCTTCAAAATTGGATAAGAGCTCCGGACGCTCGTTTCGTAGCCGAGCCCAGAGCTCCCGGATCTCTCGTGGGCTGGGGCAAGCATGTGGGAGAGAAGGAAAGCAAATGAGTTTGTGTCATCTTATGGACTGTTAGTCCAACTCCAACATGCACTGAGGACAGACAAACTGTTCTTATCCTGTGACAACCCCCATTACGTCATCATAGCAAAGAGAGAAGTTGGATAGTGATGGAGCATGCATGTGAAGTGAGATGCACTGTAAGGTTAAAATAAAGGAAGTCATCTGCAAGAAGACTAGGAAGAGAGAAATCTAGGAAGCAAACCTGGAATTATTATTTTTCTAAGTATTCAGCAATAACGCATTTGGTGTCTCACCTTGGAGAAGACTTGGTCTAAGACTTGGAGAAGAACATTCAGCAAATCTGCTGTGAGCTATGGTCAAGCAGCAAACTGTTATAGCTCAGGGATTTTAGCACATATCACAGTGTTTTTCTCAGGACTGTATTGATTTATTTCACAGGTATGGAAACTGGGGCACAAAACCAAAAGAAGCCAGTTTTCCTATGTGTCTCATCAGGATAATAATGGAGGAAGCCCTGGAAACCCGAAGTCTTCTTTTCAGAACATGAAGTAACAACACTGTTTTGGCAATTAATTCATTGCAACTTGAACACAGCACTTACAAACTTACTCTTTCCTGAAGTCTTATAAGCCTGCAGACACCACTTCATGTTTCTTTTCAGGGAACAGCGTATTTATTTACTTATTTATTAAAACCATTAAGTACTTTGGAGGAACTGAAATATATCTTGAAATATACAGAATAATTATACCTATAGAAATTTTTGTCGAGGTGTCTCCCTTAATATTCTCTATGAAAAAGCAAACAAAAATCCCAGCCAAAAAGCTGTTGATGCCCCCTGCCACCACTGCATGACAGCCTCCTTTTTCTGTCCCAGATTGAAACAGCACTTCATAAAAACTTCATGGTTTTGACAGAAGAAATTTTGAGTCCTTTTAATAAACAAAACAATTTACTCCTAGCAAAACCAGTGAAGATAATTCAGATTTCTGCTCTGACCCCAATTAGCTTCTGTTTTATATTACTTCTTTACAACAGCTGGCTTGGCACAAAGGCATGACATGAAGTAGCTACTGAACTCATTGCATAAAACTGCAAGTAAGTGGTCCAAATAAAACACAGAATAATTCTACTCTAAGACTTGATGCTTCTCAAAGCAGTCATAAACAGCAGCAACTGTTTCTTCAGAACAGTAACATGGCCCTTCACAGTGTCATCTCATTTTCTGAGGCATAGTAGCTTTACAGAATTCTTCAGGACAGAAGTTGTTTAGCATGAACAGACACATGCAGATGCTTTGCATCACACTGCAAATGAGACGAAAAATAAAATCTGTTTTGTGACAGATGCAGCTCTGTAAGCAGCAAACTCCTCCACTCTCAGCTTCTGTCTCCAGTCCTATCTCCTGCCCTACCTGGGCTGCTCCCTGCAAATTGACAACACTGTCAGACTACGATGTCTGAAACAAAAGGCTCTCACAGATGTACCTGGGCATCCCAGTTGGGCACCCCAGCCCCAGCAGACATGCGTCAGTAAGAACCAGTTATACTTCACTTGGGAAAGCCCTAAAAACACAGTGGATGACACTGGGGCCAGAAGACTTTACTGGGGCCACATGCAAGAGCATTAATATCAAGTTGCAAGGCTTAGGTGAGCATCCATTGCTCAGTTTAGCCTTCCACACTCTTCAAGATCAGCCCAGTCACATGCAGCACTTTGAACACAGATCCTTCACAGAGACTCTCAGAACTAAGATTGTCTGAACATATGTGAACAGTCACACACCATTTTGGAACATAACAGCACACTTAATCCTCCTTACCTTGTCTAACCCTCACATGCTCCTTTTCGTTTGCTGTGTGCAGATGGGCTGCCATGCCATTGTTACATTTTACAGCTGTGGTATGAACTCTAGTTTGGGAAACTCTGCAAAAAGCACTGCGCTAAAAGTAACTGATAACTGATGAGAAAACCCAGACTTCACTGTATTCGTTACCAAGCACATGAAAACCCAAGATAGCAGCACAGAAATCCCAAGCAATACTTCAGAGAGCAGTCAACACAGTTCACCTCTTTGGTCTTTGCTGGCACTTTGAAGTTTTAGTATTGCAAGATCAAAACATGTCAGAAGCAATGCCACGTGACTCCTCTACTTACTCTTCAAACATTTGGACTGCTCCGAGCTGCTCCATCATGGAACAGAATCGTTTCTCTTCATCGTCATCTGCCGGGTCCAAGTCATCTGACCAGCCTGATTCAAAGGTCTCCTCGTGTCTGGAGTGATCCATTCTCCCAGCCCCTTGGCACAATTCAATCCCTATTAACTTTCCTAATGGAAGAAGGAGGGAAGAAGGAGAATAAAGAAAGTCAAAATAGATGTCATTTAATAAGCTATTTATATGGCAGCTCGACAGAGCTCTGTGAGAAGCTGCCTGTACGCTGCTGGTGTAGAATACAGCTCCTGGTCAATAAGGAGCCCTGTTCTGACATCCTGGGTGATGTCAGTGTCCAGTCTGCAATGCTGGATTGAAACTGGCTCCCAGCCCAACAACAGGCTGTTAGGGCTCTGCTCACATCTGTGTAAAGATGATTTACCACCCTTGCATGTGAAGCATGCAGCATTAAGTCACTTCACTCCCATGGAGCATCAGTGAGGGTTCAGCTGTTAATGGTCCCACAAGCTGCTTCTGTGCTTGCAAGCCCAGTGCTGAATAACACCACGCCTCAGTTCCCCAGCTTAAAAAAGCAAGGAGATCATTACCCCTCCCTTCTCATGTGCTACATCTGTCCTGATTCAAGTGCTACAGGACAAGGACTGCCTCTTGCTAGGATTGTGTACAGTGTCTGAACAAAATGAACTTCCTCCCTGAGCATTCCCTCCTGCCCCATCCCACGTATGGATGGCTTCCAGCTATCTGGATCCTGTTTCATGCTGAGACACTAATGCCATGAGAACTTCATGCTATGCAAGGCACGTGACAAATACTGGTGCTGGGAACAAATTCTCAAAGAAACAAATCAAGGAATCCTACTCAAAGTGAAGGCCCCCTTCCTGCGTACAGAGGTCAGACCACCATCAGCAGCTACTTTTCCTTTCCAAAACATATCTGCTTGGTTCAAAAGGCATAAATGACATCCCGACTACAAGACGAAGAGCCAAGGATGTTCAGAACTCAGATGAGAACATGAAGCTACTCTAAGGGGAAAAATATTCACTATTTGTGTGCCTCAAAGCGCAATTTATAGATATATATTACCAACGGTGATCTTGCACTCTCGTCTCTGCCCGTGGCAGGAGGGTTGGAACTAGATGATCTTTAAGGTCCCTTCCAACCCAAACTATTCTATGGTTCTTAGTTCAGCATGTCCAGGATTTAGCCGCTTCTCTCCCACACTTGAAATGTGCTGTTGGAAAAAACCTGCTATATGGAGATACAGGGCCCTACTCAGCTCAGAGGAGGCCTGAGGCTCAGACAGTTAATTAAAGAGATAGGCTTAGATTAGGCACTTCAGTGTCTGCTTTAAAGAAAGAGTCATTATGTCTCATTATCTCTTTCACAGTTGGGAAAATTGAGGTAGAGAATAGCCTGAAGATTATTTTGACATCCTAGAAGGATTTCAGATCGCTTTAAATTTGGCAATTTAAATGCATGTTCTTTTGTGCTGATGTACCCTGTAACCTCTCAGAGTCCATGTAAGAAGCCCTCTCAAGAAACAGACTTGATTGCAGCTTCCCTTGATTTCTGTCCCAGACACTCCAGAAGGAAGACAGCAATATGTAAGCCAAACTCTTGAGTTAGGGGCAAAGTCTGAAAAGGATTTCCCTGAAGCCAGACACAGAAAAATTACCACAAAAGAATGCAAAAAAAATGAAGTGTTTTACCTAGGCTGAAGCAAGTCCCATGGAGCCAGGCTGCCAGCATAGGTGGTACCTGACAACTGGGGCTGACACAAAGAGAAACCTTGCCTATCTCTATCAGCAATGGCATTGAGGCAGGTGCCCTCATGATGTCCACGTGCCAGACGATGAGATTTGGGAACACAGAGGGCCTACTAACAGGATTCCTACTATCTTAACAGAACTGCTACCAGCTGGAAACAGTAACCAAGAGGCGTATTTCTGTCCCCTCGTCCAGCAAAGATCCTTGTTGAGATGAACAACTGTGGATCATACAGCCAGATACAGGCTGAATTATGTACCATCTCCAGTAGGAGGTGTTCGCAACTGGCTCTAGCAGGTAGGCAGGTAACAGTTGTGGAAGAAGGCAACACAAAGCCTCAGGAAGGGGGATAACAGCATCGCACACACACCTTCTCCAATGATAATTCTATACCAGTAGCTAGTACAGCTTCAGCAGAACATAAAACATCATGACACAGGTGAACATTTTGCTTCCTCTGCCTCTGTGCAGTCCTTACCTAGCCCCAAGCTGAACTCCACGGGTGTCAGGTATCCCTTATTGTTCTGTTCCAAGCTGTCAAAAACAGTTTCCAATTGCTCAAGGGTTAGGGGGAGTTCACTCTGGAGCCGCTGCAAAGACAAAAGAACGAACAAAAGACTCAAGTCTTCCCTGTGACTAGCTCTTGTCCCTGACATCCTCAGCTCTGGCCCACAGTGATGTGCCCTTTCAGCACTGCATCCTGGGCAGGATGCAGTAGTCTGCCAGTACAACCAAGTGCTGACGTGAATACCCACTGGCACGGCGACACTTTCCATTACTGGTGATCCAAGCAGGACTGCAGAGAGGGAACTTTGGGTTATTTTCTTTGGAGGGAGCTCAACCCTCTTCCTCCTGCACTTCACAGCCACTGCCTGTAGCTCACTGCCTGCCTTCCTCCACCCCTGCCCAAATGTTGCTGCTCCCTGGGGCATTGCCAGCCTCCTATGTCCACTGCTGCTACCAAGACAGCTCTCTCTGGGCGCATCAGGTACTAGCTCAATCTCTTTGGCCAAAGAGGGATGACAGACTTGTGGGTGTCTGGATTCAGTTCCCAGCTCTTGCAGGAAATCTTGCAAACCATAATCAAAATGTGCGGTCTGTAACAGAGAATTAGCTTTCTTTTACCATCTTCTGCCTATTGGGACCATATCATTATTCCCACAACACAGACCAGGAGCAGAGAGAGACTTCCCTTCATAGTGCATGTGCAGAGCACATCATGTGAAGGGGCACCTAAAAATAGCTTCCAAATAACAAGATAGGTAGGCTAAAACCTCCTTACTGTCTGTTGAATATGCAGCTTTAGGTAAAAGCTTAGTAAATATTTACTAATGTAAGTACACAAAATTAGGTATCACACAACCCAAACCAAAGCGTGTCAGTAATTAAACCAGCATGGGCTGGGCCTGCCAAGTGTTTATTACAGACGGTGGAAAGATGGGACGGGAGAAAAACAATCCACATGTAACCTTCCTGATAAACCATTGAAACAAAACTAAGAAAGAGATCCTGTTAACAAATACTGTTTTTAGCAGGAACCAGCAAAACGTCATTCTACAGCAAAGTTACAGGTCAGGCCTAAAGTGAGGTTTTGAGACCAGGCTTTAGCTATGATTGAGACAAAAAAGATATACAGCATTTTTTTAAGAGGTTGGTGGGTTTTTTCCCCTCGTTGATTGTGGGGGGATTTGGGAGATTGTTGGTTTGGTTTTTCAAACTAACCCAAAGCTTTCCCCTCCCCGGACTTCCCATCCACTGCTTGCTTAACGCTCATAGGAACTGTTGCAAGTTTTTTTAATTTGATGCATTCCTTAAAAATTTGGAATTGCTGTCTCATTGTCCCAGGAATTCCCTGGAGGTCCAAGGCCCTCCTGGGATTTCTGGCACCTAGCAGCTGGCTGTGGCAGAGTTTTGCTCCCAGAAACCTGAATGAGACGCAGCCCACCTGCACCTCCACCCTTGTCAGAAGTAAAGATATGCAACGTTTCTCTCCTCTTCTGCCACACCTGCCTTTACAGCTCCTCACAGGATACGGGAAGGATCTTTTCCCCTCACCTGCATGTCCACCTTGGTGATAAAACCCTTCTCATCCTTGTCACACAGCTGGAACAGCTCCCTTGCCTTCTCGAGCATCTCCACCTGCACATCTTCCAGTTTGCTCATCTGCCTGGAACGAGAAGCACCAGGAGCCACCCCATCCTCCTCATCCCCTTCCTCTTCTCTTTCCCATCGGATGTATCCCAAGAGCGCTCTGCTCTGGTTCTCCATCTTCTCAAAGTCTTTTTTCCCAGGGCAAGGGCAAATGGAAGAGCTGCAGGGCAGGAAACAGAGAAACCCCAGTCAAACGTGACCCTCCACTTCCACCCCATTCATCATCTGGTTCATGCTTTGTTAGTTTGAAAGGACAATATTCAGCATCTGTATCTGGACTAGATGACCTTTAAAGTCCTTTCCAAACCAAACTGTTCCGTGATTCTATGATCTGTTACTGGGGGTGTGTGGAGCTTGTGTCAGAGACACATACCACACGTAGGTACACACTGCATACAATATGGACGTAACCAAGCCCACCTCACAGCTGTTACCCTCCATACTGATGACCTCCAAACCATGAATGGAGAAAAGACGCTCTTTTGCCATCTTTTCTCCTCTGGCTCAGGCAGGGCAGTCCGAGTTCTCTGCTGCTGAAAGCCAGGTGCCAAGGGAACATTTCAGCTGACACAAGAGGATGAGAGGGGAATATTAAAGCCTGCAGGTAAATCTGCATGGGAGAAGATAAGGATGCTGGGGAGGGACTCTTCATTAGGGACTTTAGTGACAGGACAAGGGGTAACGGGTTCAAACTTAAACAGGGGAAGTTTAGATTGGATATGAGGAAGAAATACTTTACTGTATGGGTGGTGAGGCACTGGAATGGGTTGCCCAGGGAAGTTGTGAATGCTCCATCACTGGCAGTGTTCAAGGCCAGGTTG